>JARFYF010000022.1:16295620-16307834 GCA_030265395.1 Rhina ancylostomus | reverse complement strand
ACATCTTTGAAATTATTTCAGGATATCATATAGATTTTGCCAATCTGATTGTGATGTTCTGCTGGCCAGTCATCAGTCTTCTCAATGCCAGACTGCACCTTAACAGCTAAAGCCTTAGTCCATTCTCGTTGTTTGTGCAGTTCATACTGGCAATATTAACAATACTTGTCTCATTTACATATGAACTGTGCATTATTACTTGACACGGATGCATTTATGTTGTACCTTCTATATTCTTCAAATTTCTTGGTTAAAAGTCTGTTTCTGCTTTTCAACTTGTCAAATGGCAGACTTTTGGTCAAACTGACTTCCATTTCAAATTAATCAGTGAGAAAATTAATCATGAAGATTAACAAAGGGTACTAATGTGGAATTAAACAAGATAGAGCTAGAATGGCCAATATCAATTACATAACATAAAAAGAAAGTACATGCAAATTAAATGAGTTAAACTAATAAAAATACATTAAAATGAGTGATAAGTTAAGAGGATTATTGAAGAAGGCAGAATATCAGTGTTCACAATCCATCGTTTTAATTACTTAAATTAATGTTTTCATATTTTAATTGTGGACGGCAGATATTGTTGGTATTTGCAGGAATTTTTGACTGTAAAATTAGTGTTTGCTTTGGGACATACTGCATGAGCTCAAAATCATAAAGGTGTAATTTAACCTGCAGATGGTAAATGTTGGAATCTTACTAAGTGCAAATTCAAATTGCTTTTAGGATAACTTGATTGAAAGAAAAGCAAATATGTAAAATCGATACATTGGTAAAACAATTCTATTAGAGATTCATTAAGATCCATTTCCTAATCAGACCTCTGACTTGTAATTATGTGGACATTGTTTTATTGGCTTTCTCTTGATTGTACACTGATCTGCATTTAAAAGATTGTGCTGCATTTATATCAAACAGGGTGAACAGCAAGCTCCGACTAGGATGATATATGGAATTCTCCAAAGATTACAGGGAACAATGTATGAAAAAACAATCAATTAACATATTAGGATTCACTCATTTCAAAGTAAGTAGTTACTGCTGTGGCTGTGAATGAGCCACATGGAAATTGGAGCTGTAGAGGTAAAAGTTCTTTGTTCAGTACAAGCAGACATTTAGGAGAAGGCGTGGTAGAAGTTTCTCTCCTGGGAGAATCTCTCTGTAAGATCTCCTTAACTCAAATGCATCTAGTTTTTAATACTCTTAAGAACAAAGGTAGTAGGAGGTGATTGAGTACAATTTCAATCATTACAATTGCACAGTTCACTTCGATATTTTGAGTGTGACAAATGATTCCATTGAATTATATATTTACAATGGGAGCACATAATAATTGACAACTCTGAATATTTAAATACCTTTCCTGGGATAACAGTCAAATATGAGGATAAAGTGATAACCTTTACAAAAAATCTATGCATTTAATTTATACCTTTTAGTCTTTGCAAATGTTGTAACACCTTGTGACGTGCACGTTAAATCTAAAGGCAAAATATAGATCAAGCGAAGCAATTCTTTTAGGTTTTGTGTAATTGTGATTCATAAAATGAAACTCTAACCATCAGCAGCAAACTTCTGCATTTTCCATCTCTGTGTACATGAAGTCCCTTCCAAATATGCTACTAAACATGCACACTGATGCAAATGGTCTGATGTACTCATTTTGGAAGTCTACCAAGCACATGAGACCTATAAATAGCATAAGTCTCAAGAAATAGAGCAGGTCTTAACTGGAGGGTTGGGCCCACTTCAGTATTAGTTAAAAGTCCTGGCCCTATTATTGGCTTTGATGGGAAGGATGATGGCCTATGACTTTCCTCTATATTTACGTACCCCTGTTTACCAAGCCATCATCACTCTCATCACCATATACCCCCTTCTCCTCCCCAGATCCCCCTCTCCCGTTCTCCTCAGTCTTAAATGTCAATCGTTTCTACCCTCACCCCACGCCACCTCAATCAGCTAACCATGCCACTTCATGACCTCCACTGCTGGCAATGGGGGGAGATTGAGTAGGAAATATCTTTGTGTGAGCAGGAAGCACAACGCCTTTTGCTTTGGCAACAATAAAATATCAAAACAATTAAAACTACAATCCACCCACAGTCCCTTCCTCGCCCAACACCTCCACCTCTACCCCCAAGCAGTCCCACTCTAACTGATGAGTGTTTAAGTGGTATGCTTGTGGCTTAAATGAGGTATTATTAATGAAGATTATCCTCTCAATGTTTACAGCATATCCTCCACAAAAGAAAATGTTGCAACATGAAGACAAATAGGTGAATGAAGAGAAGTTTATCAGTACTGTTACTGTCATAATTCTGATGCACATATCTGCAGTACCTTACAACAAAAGGTGCAACTCTGCATCTAACTGGCTAAGGACCATGGCCATCCTTTTTCACAGCAGCCATTAGAGGTGGCATATCAACATTACGACAGACACTACACTTCAAAAATACTTCATTGACTGTAAAGTGTTTTGGGATATTTTGTGATCATGAGAATTATTGTGTAAATGAAAATCTGTGTTTCTTTTTTGGAAGAATATTGGCAGATGACTCGAGAGCCTAGAATCAAGCTTGGATTTTAAACATACAGACTCAGTCTAACACAGCTCAGATGTACAGCTCTCCACTCTATGTTATATGTGATATTATGTGGTTTTATATGTGATATCAAATAATTCACTGTAATCACAAGCTTATGATCATAAAACTTGCTGTTTATGAACATGAAATGTCATCAAATATTTAATATGAAGCATAATTATAATATTCCTATCAATTTAGTATCATTTATATACACTTTTAGTTATCTCAGTGAGATATCTTCTGGCTGTGTGTAATGATTCAATTCTATATTGAACACATGGGATCTAAAACAAATTTAAAACAGGAGTAACTAATCCATTTATGCATATCAATGACTTAAGTATAAACTTCTATGTTCTGAATTCCCTATTATAATCTCAAAATCAATTGAAAAATTAATTTTATAACTTTTGCTTTAAACCGCAGAATCGAAATGTTATGCAGAGCAACTGCAATAAAACTCTAATAATCCACAATCCAACCATTCAGAAATCCTGATGGTTTGGTATCTGATCCATTAGGTAATGTCTGACTGCTTTCTTCCTGCTCGCCAGGACCCTTGTTCTCATACTTTATTCTGACTCGCCGAGGCCTGTTTCCCATGATTTCTTTAAGTCTAAAGAGTTCCCTGGCAAATTTATTATAGTGCTGTGCAAGATCAAGAAAGTAAATTAAAAATACGTTGGGGTATTAATAGGAATAAGATCCAATGATCTGCTGATCAGGTACCACCAAAGTCCCAAGCGTGCCAGATTATTGGAGTTTATCTGTTTGTAGAACAAAATAAGCCTTCCATTTTCTAATTTCTCATCTTCAGTCTGACAACACTTCAGTCCCCAGCTCTCAGTATAGGAATTCAACAATATGGATGACTGACCTTACCTCTTTGTGTCTGATCAGGCCAGTTCTGGTGCGAGAACACGGAATGGAAGGTCATTATCCTAAGTCATTGACTCCATTCACTCTTGTGGTGGTTCTTTGTCTGGTCAGGTGAATGTCCAGCATTTTATGTTGCTCCTTCAGATTTCCAGCATCTGCATTTTGATTTTACTTTTTAATCCCTGGTCAGTTCTGATGTGGATTGTTATTTCTCTCTCCACAGAAGCTGCCTGACCAATTGGGCTTTTTCAGAATTCTTCTTTATTTCAGATTTCCAGCAACAGTTATGTTCAGCATCTTGCAGTTCCAGCAGTTTTGTTTTTCTGTTTCCTCGTCTGTCCTCCTTCTATTTCCAGCATCTCCAGGCAGATTTGCATTAACAACCTTTCATCATTGTCTTCTGATCAACACCAATTTGTTTAACCTCAACCTTCTTGATTCTCACTTTATCACAGACATTCCCTTTGTTATTTTTCTATCCCTCACCCTTCTCCACAAGTTTGAACATGCCTGTTTTCTTAATTTTACCAAATCTGATGCAGGTATTTGTTTATTACTGTCATTTGTACTGAGGTACAGTGAAAAACTTGTCTTGCATACTGTTTGTACAGATCAATTCATTACACAGTGCAGATGCATTGAGTTAGTACAGAGTGCATTGAGGTAGTACAGGTAAAAATAATAACAGAATATGGAATAAAGTGTCACAGCTACAGGGAAGTGCAGTGCAGGTAGACAATAAGGTGCAGGGTCATAACAAAGTAAATTGTGAGGTCAGAGTCCATCTCATCATATAAAGGAACCATTCAATAGTCTTATCACAGTGGGATAGAAGCTGTCCTTGAGCCTGGTGGTATGTGCCCTCAGGCTCCTGCATCTTCTGCCTGATGGAAGAGGAGAAAAGAGAGAATGACCTGGGTGGGTGGGGTCTTTGATTATGCTAGCTGCTTCACCAAGGCCGTGAGAGGTATAGACAGAGTCCATGGAGGGGAGGCTGGTTTGTGATGCACTGGGCTGTGTCTCCAACTCTCTCTGCAGTTTCTTGAGATCCTGGGCAGAGCAGTTGCCATACCAAGCCATAATGCATCCAGATAGGATGCTTTCTTTGGTACATCGACGAAAGTTGGTGTCAAAGGGGGTTAACTAAATTTCTGTTAGCATAGTCACAGTCATAGAGAGATGCACCAAGGAAACAGGCCCTCTGACCCATCCAATCTGTGCTAACTATCAATTGCCCATTTAATCTAATCCTACATTAATCCCCATGTTTTATGCTGCCCTCACTCTCATCAACCCACCCGTCCCCACCACCCACAGATTCCATCATCCACCTACATACGAGGTGCAATTTACGGTAGCCAATTAACCTACCAACCTGCACATCTTTGTGACATGAACGGAAACTGGAGCATGTGAAGGAAACCCATGTGGTCACAGGGAGAATGTATAAACTCCAGACAGACAGCATCTGGGATTGGGATTGAACCCAATTCTCTGGTTCTATGAAGCAGTGGCTCTCCCAGATATGCCCCTGTGCAACTAGTGCTGTAATAAAATCAACAATGTACAAACATATGGGGTCTATAAACTTGTTGAATCTGAGCTTGTTTCACAGGACCCAATGAAGCAGACATATTCCATGGTGGAATTGCAACGCCTGTCTGATTGGAAAAGCATGAAAGAGAGGCATAGAAAACCACTGCGGGAGACAGATATTAGGCCCTTTTCCTGTAGATAAAAGAGCATTGTTGTCTGGACAAGGATCCCGTTGTAAAATTGCTCTTTCCAGGTTGCTGGACAACATGGTCCTCAGACAACCTAACCAGTATCCAGGACCTTGCAAACTCTACCTTAGTCCTGAAGAGCAGCTCTTTCCTTTCATCCTCTTCCTCCCAATGACACTGCAACCAATTGTGTTGATTTCCTGATGTTCAGATAGTAATGTCTAGAGATGTGCATTTAATCACTCATCTGTTCCATCCCTGGAGATGTCCTATTTCTCCATAAATAAAAACAAGTGCCATCAAGCTCTGTTATTTTGACAGCAAATTCTGGCTGATCAATTTGCACTTTCCTAAATACAATTACATGAAATTAAATCTCACCAGCAGGTGGTGCATAAATATAATAGCTGGCTTCAGAGATAATTTTACCCAAGCTTTTGTTAATATCACCCATTCAGAACCGTTGGACTGTGCATATGCATCTAAGATTTGTATTTCATGAATTGAAGATACAGATGAATCAGGGAAGTTTTATTCAAATGGCTGAAGTTATTCCAATAATTATTAAATCAAAATAGCATGCTAAGAAATTAGAGTGTTATGCACAAACTCATCAGAAGCTTCATTTCAAAAAGCAGTAAGATGTGCCATTTCCACAGGCTCTGAAGCTAAAGGACTCAATGACATTTTGACTCTTCCCAAATTTCTACATTTTGTCCAAGTTTTGTCAATCCGGGAGGATGCCAGGAACTGAACATTTATTCTTAATTAAATTTTAAATTTACCAATGCAGCCAGGAGCAACTGGAGATAAAGCTACAAACAAAAAATGAAGACATTAAATGAGCCCACTAACCCAAGTCTACACTCAAGCATATTGGAAGATGGGACGCTGGTAATAACAATTTGCTGACTATATTAGTATCCAGATTTCCAATAATGGCTGTAGACTGTCATAAAATGAACTCAATATCTTATTTTAAGATGTATAAAAACTGAAAAAAAGAATACATACACATTTAATTGAACTACAGCTTGATCAACAGCATTTCATTTGAAAATATTTCTGGACTTAGAATGTCTTCACTCACAAGTCTCCATATTTTATGTTAATAAGATCCACTTATCCACTGGCATTACATTCATTCTGCAAAGCATGTGGCTTAGCTAATGGATTCTCAGTGTAAAATGCTTTATGTAAAAATTATGCTGAGAATAATCACATTTTTTACAGTCATTGTGAATAATTAGATTGAATTAGAAAATACAAAAGAACCCCCCACAGTGATGTGCAATTGAAATTCTATTTGGCTAAACACCTGCTTCCATTATGTTGTTTTTGAGTATGCATTGGTGGCACATTTGATCTAACTAAAACAGGGAACTAAATATTCCGCAAAATGAATTTATTCACTGCTTCAGAAAGATTTTCTATAACCTTTTTAACACCTCTAACTTACCAAAGACATTCCAAAATGCAGGCCACTTTATACATTTTTGTGAATTAAAACTACTTCTTTAAATTAATATTTCAAAAAAGTACTGTATTATTCTTGGCTATGATCTTAAATTCACACAGAATCTAGCTGTCTGCTTCAAACTAATCCTCAAAAAGTATGAAGGCAAAGAGTTTTCACCACAGAAACCTTTTTTGGAAGCAGCCAGAATTGAGTTTTAGAACTATACCACAGATGTGCACTGTAACAAATGGATGAAGGAGAAGTGTGATGCATGGACCAATACAGAAGCAGTGCAGGTAGATTAAGAAACCCCATAGGATTTGAGGTACTACCTTCTGAATTTGATGCATGAGATTAATTATCTCCTTTTCCTTAGAAAGTTTGTGCACTTTTCTCATGTCAGTCTTGCACAGCAAATAAGGTTTGAAAGAGAATCTTCAGTCACAACCAAGATGAGCTTTAATTATAAATCATCTGCAGACAAGTAAGCTGCATTTAAATCATTCATTGGTCCAGCATACATATCTTTAGTTCTTGATACAGCTTTCCACAAAGTGGCTTCAGTGCACGTTGGTATTTGCCTGGAGGAATATCAAACTTATTTGTCCACTGGATTGCTACCACTACATTCCCAATCATTGACAGGAGAATCCTTGGCAACCATGTATTTGGATCAAGCATACTGTACTGAAGCCTCCAGTACTAAATTTACACAGTTGTTGCCCCATTCAAAGTTCCAGTAGACTACAGGATTGTTTTTTATTCACCATTCAGTTTCATTGTCCAACATAATCAATCGGTCAACTGACTCGTCCACTGGGACATGGAAATAGTAAAGTGCTGATGGATGAAATGCTGCAAAGTACTTTAGAATTGGCCGCATTATGTATTTATCATAAAGTAATATTTTCTGCAATAAGTAATTTTATCAACGATATCAAATCAATGGGCAAAGCCACTTAAATTAGTCCCCGAAAATTCATCAAATACATACTCAAGTACAAATCCAAAAAGCAAAGCAAAGTGAAGCTTTGAGACACAATCCACATCTTTGTAAATTAGATTTATAAACAGCACATCCAATTCTGTTTGATACATCCTTATTCATTATCTACAGGTCCCTAATTCACAAGAGGAAATATACTCAATGATCTTCAATCATAAACACTCCTAATGTATGATAAAAGAGCAATATGGAAATAAAGATGGAAATGTTGTTCGTATCCAAAGCTGTATGTAAAATGAAGTAAAATGTATGCTAAATTGTAATGATATAATCCAGTTTCCAAAATCAATGTGAATTCTTTTAAATTTAAATTTCACTCAATGAAAATGTATTACTCTTGCTTTTCAGTGATTGGTTCAAAATTGTAACAGAGAAATTAAATTTTAATTCTCAGATGAAGAATGAATATCCTTCAGCAGCCATTGCCAGAATAACGCAAGGCATCCGCACAACAAAATAGCTTCAGGTTGAGCATCACAGGCAATCTCATGCTAATTCAAGCAATTATTTGACAGGAGTATTTTCCTTCAAATATCAGCCTCATAAAATGCAAGCTATGGGATTATATTATTGCATTATAGTAACTGCAATGTACAGAATGATTAGTTAACTTTTTCAAGTGTGACAAAATGAATTGTAAACTTACAAAATATAACGTGTATATTTTGTAAATTTACAGACTTGGTTGAAACAATATGAAAAAGCAGAGAATTTGTTTTTAAGTGATGAAGGAACGAAAGGTATTGGTGTTCACTGGGACCCATGCGTCCTTGTACATGAATCACTGAAACTTAACATGTAAATACCACAAGCAATTAAGAAGACAAATAGTGTGTTGGACTCTATTGCAAGAGGATTTGAGTGCAAGAGTAAAGACTTTTTACTGAAGCTACAGAGAATCAGGTGAGACCTCACCTGGAGTATTGTCAATAGGTCCGGTTTCCTTCTCTGAGGAAGGATACACTTGCATTACAGAGAGTTCAACAAAGGCTCACCAGATTGATTCCTGGGATGGGATGTTTATCCCACCAAGGGAGATTAATCAGACTGTGTCTAGGATTTAAATGAATTTGAGGTAATCTCATTGGAGCATAAATTTCTTATGTTTAAAAGCAGTGATAATAATTCCCTGAGCTGGATGCCTTGAACCAGGAGCACAGTCAATGAAACAGGGGTTAACCATTCAGGACTGGGGTAATGAATCTTTGGAATTCTCTACCTGAGGGCCACAAAGGCTTCATCTCTGAATATATTCAAGACAGAAATCAATGAAGTTTTGGATACTAAGGGAATCAAATGATGTGGGGCTAGTACAAAAAAGCAGTAAGGTAAAAGGTCAGCCATAATCTTGTTGAATGGTGGAGTGGGGGTGGGGGCCAAATATTCTTTTAGTGGTAAGTTCCTATCCCCAATTGTGTTAATTCTTGTTTTCATTGTACAGTTAAAACGTAGACTCATTGGGCACAAGTGTGTGCTTTTCCGTAGATACAAATAAGATTGGCCATAAACACAGCATATCTGATGACTATTTCGGCAAAGTGTACCAAATGTATTAAATTATAATCACAAAAAATAACAAAGTATGAGGGATAGAAAAATATCAATAGTTCTAAAAATCCCGAGATTTTCAGTTAGTAAACATATATAAATATTCAATAAAATATATAACCTCAAATATATATAATATATAATAAAAATATATAACTATTTATATATATAAATATATAAATAGTTGTTCTAATGGTATTTGGTTTATTGGAAAAATAAATAGAATTGATAATATGATAATGATAATATGCTAAATTAATGCTGTGATTGTGCTTATGAGATCAGTTATTTATGGCTTTTAAATTGTATAATATTTGTACAGAGATATTAAGCAATATTGCCTGGGATTAACAATGTAATTTGACTTCCTGGAGTCTAAAGATCTTGATGTACCTACTTCCAAGACATTATGATGAGGTTCAAAGAGTAGGTATCATTTTGTTGGGTTACCTCCCTTCCAATGCCCAAAATAAACTTTCAACAACATGGTGAGCAGCATGATAATGCAGCAGTTAGTGCCATTGCCTCACTGCTCCAGGAATCCAGGGTCAACCCTGAACTTGGGTACTGTCTAAGTGATCTGCATGTTCTCCATGAGACTATGTCTGTTCTCTACAAGTGCTCCCACATCTGAAAGATGTGCTGGAAAGGTTAATGCCAGAGAACGGAAATAAGTGGGTGAATGGGAAGGGATTGCTCTGAGGGTCGGCATGGATTTAGTGGGTTCAATGGACTCCTGTGTCATGGGTTTGTGGGCATATCCAAAGCACTTGTCCTAAGCAGACATAAATATCCATTTTAATAGTGTGCTGCAGAAATGCACTACGTTATCTGGGGGGAACTCGTATCTATTTCTGATCCTTTAACATCAAAGGAGAGTTTTATTCCACTGTAATAAGACTATTGAATGGTTCCCTTATACGATGATATGGACTCTTGACCTCACAATCTACCTTGTTGTGACCTTGCACCTTATTGCATTGCACTCTCTGTAGCTGTGACACTTTACTCTGTACTGTTATTGTTCTTACCTGTACTACATCAATGCACTCTGTACTAACCCAATGTAATTGCACTGTGTAATGAATTGACCTGTATGAACGGTATGCAAGACAAGTTTTTCACTGTACCTCAGTACAAGTCACAATAATAAACCAATACCAATACCAATACAGAGATCCCTCGATAACTTCCCTAACTGGTGTTACTCAAGTGGCCAGACTTGGAATAGCAGCAGGCTATTGAACTGCAGGACGCATTGCAGCTCTCCTTCAGAATTGGTATTGGTACTGTATGGTTTATTATTGTCACACGTGCCAAGATACAGTGAAAAGCTTTTGTCTGTGTGCCATCCAGACTGATTGGACCATTTATAAGTAATTAAGGTAATAAAAAGAGAAACAGAATGCAGAATATAGTGTTGCAGTGAAAGTGCAGTGCAGGCAGACAAATAAATTGCAAGGGCCACAACGAGGTAGATTGAAAGATCAAGAGCTCATCTTTAAGTGTGTGGGAGGTCCATTCAAGAGTCTGCTAACAGCGGGATAGAAGCTGTCCTTGAGCCTGGTGGTAGGTGCTCTCAGGCTTTGGTATCTTCTGCCCGATGGGAGAGCGGAGAAGAGAGAGTCACCGGGGTGGGACAGGTCCTCGATTAAGTTGGTTGCTTACTTCATTTGTGCAATTTCAGTGGAAGTCAAGAGGAATGGGAAGCTTGGTTAACTTCTCCCTATACTCGGCTCAGCTGACATTTGAAGGGTTTGAAGTTGAACCCAAGACTTCTCGTCTATGTGCTCAAATATTCAGGGAATAAACTGGCCGATCTGTAGTGTGAGATGGGGTGATGAGGAGGACTCTATTGTATTCACTCAACAAATATGATCCTACGTATGAACATATAAGTTAAGAGGAAAATTAGGCCACTCAGCCCAGGAAGCCTGTTCTACTAGCTAATAAGATCTTGGCTGATCTGATTGAAACCTCAGCTCCTTTGTACGCCCACCCCCATAAACTTTCACCTTCTTGTTTCTGAAAATTCTATCTATCCCTGCCTTACAGATAATCAATCCATCACCCTTTGTGAGGTCCCAAGATTCGTTGACTTTCTGAGAGAAACAAAGTTGCCTCATCACCATCTTCAGTTGGTTTTCACTTATTTTTAAGCGATGACCCTGGTTCTAATTCCCCCATGTCCTCCCCACCCCCATTCCTGTCCACAGCCCCCCTGCATCGTGTACGCTTCAATGAAGTCAGGGTTCACTCTTCTGAACTCCAGCGGATACAAGTGTCAGAACACACCCATTCCAAGAATCAGTTCAGTAAACCTTCACCGAACTACTACTAACGCTGTAACGTCCTTCCTTAAATAAGGAAACCAATACTGCATGGTTTTGACCTGTGCCAAAATTGGCTTGGAAACTGAAACAGAACTAACTCATAGCAAAAGCAACCTAGGTTCCCACTAGTATCAGAATGGCTTGGTATTAACTCAGAAGAGAAGCTGAACGTTTGTCAACCTGCCCAAGGTTGATTGAATCCTGGAGAGACTGTTAACTGACAACAATCCATTGAGGCCAAAGGCAAACAAACTGTCACACCGTTATTCCTTTCTGAGGATGGTGATGCAGACTGAGGTACAGTACCCTGAACTCAACTGGAGGTGGCCTGAGGGGATTTTTTTTTGGGTTGCACAGCCAGTGGGGTGTCCACTGTCCAAAGATGAATCGGTGGAATTCATTGCCACAGATGACTGTGGAGGCCAAGGTATATTTAAAGTGGAGGTGGATAGGTTCTTGATTAGTGAGGGTATCAAAGGTAACGGGGATAAGGCAGGAGGATGGGGTTGAGAGGGAAAAATAAATCAAACATGATTTATTTTATATTATATATTATTATCAATATACAAAATATATACTATCAATGGTGGCACAGACTCGATGGGCCGAATGGCCTAATTCTGCTCCTGTGACTTATGGTCTTATGGACAGCGGAGGCAGATTTTAGT
>JARFYF010000022.1:16243981-16255405 GCA_030265395.1 Rhina ancylostomus | reverse complement strand
CTGTAATGTGTGAATGTTGAGGTTCACTGTACCTCGGTACAAGTGACAATAATAAACCAATATCAATACCAATACAAGTGACCAAAGATGAATTTCTCTCCCTTGATGTCAGAACAAACACTGTTCTGATTTGGTTTGACAAAAACAAAAGAAAAAAAGATCAACTTATCCACAAAATGATATCACTGGATATTTTTCTTGCAGAAATAAACAAGTCTGATATTTCTTCATCTAATATAAAATAGTCTGTGACTGTCAAAGGAGAAGGTCACAGGTGAAGTTCAGGAAGTTGGAGTCACAAGAGACTGCAGATGCTGGAACCCAGAGCAACGAACAAGATGCTGGAGAATCAGGCAGCATTTGTGGAGGGAAATGGACAGTTGATGTTTCGGGTCAAGACCCTTCATCTGGACTATATAACATAGCACCCTACGAGAGAGATTCTCTGTGTTCTAGACATTCCTCCCACACCTTCTCTGTCATTAAAAATGAACTTATTTTCTCACTTCAAAAAACAAGTTGCTGGAGGAACTCAGCAGGTCAGGCAGTGCCCATGGAAGGAAACAGACAATCGATCTTTCAATTTCTTCCAGTATAGGTGAAGGGTCTCAATCCAAAATGTAAACTGTCTATTTCCCTCCACAGATGCTGCCTGACCGGCTGAGTTCTTCCAGCATCTAGTTAGGAATTTGGAGTTACTGAATCAAAGCAGTTAAGCCACTCTGCTCCCTACGAGGACTTTGTTCTATTTGTGTTTTAGCCTTACTCCAAGGGAGACTACATTAAAACACAAGTAATATTAAGAGCAATAACAGTCCAAAATCTAACAAAAATGTCCATTAGCTCCTCATCAGACTGCATCAAGTGGAACAAAGGGGTAAGCTAGAAGAAGGAATTGCTTGTGAGGGTTAAATTTCTTTCTTACTTTCTTTCAACTTTGCCCGAAAGTATTTTACCAGACTTGAGGACCAACTTGCGGTGAGATTCTGCAGATCAGCAGATTAGAGGCCGTATAGAGCATAGAATAAAATAAAGCACTTATCTTGTTCCTCCATGAAACAGACACTTGTTAAACAAATGGATGTTGTCTGTAGCTCATTGGAGCTGCAGCATGGCTTCGACCAAACCCAAACTCTCTCCAATCTGAATGCGCAACACTGATCTCTGAGCATTCGAAGAGGGCAGGATTTCAATATTTGGTAGAACTGCTTGCAAAGAACAATTTAATTGCATCCAACTACTCCACTGAATTTAGCATAGCAATTTCCAGTCCCTGCAGGGTGCGTGTTCTAAACTACTTGCCATCTGGGGTGCTATTTATATTATTGAAATCCAACCTGCATATGAAAGAAAGAGAACATTGCCGGAAATAGGTAAGAGTCTTGACCACTACAAATTGGAGCCTGCCACATTATCAAAGTGAATAGGGCTACAACAATGCCAACACAATTTTGAGACCATTTCTAACCACCTAATTTGAAGTCATCAATTCCATGGCCTGACAACAAATGGGCAAAAGAAGATAAAACAGCATTTGACTTCTTGTATTCCTACATTATCATGATCAGTACAATTTTGTCAAATTAAAGCATATTTAATTCATTTTAAATGTTAATCATGCTCTTACTAGCAAAATATTAATCAGTTTCTTAAATTGTTTCCAGTATTTTCATTATACTTTTAAACCCAACATTCTATTCTTCAGTCACTCTCTGTAAGGAACCTGATGCAATCAGTTCTGAATGCATTTTGGGGTCATTTTGAATCTGTACCCTCAAACTACAGATATTGTTTAACTTGAAATATTTAGATTGTTTTATGTTGAATATTTTATTTAAGAAGTTTTTTCCTCATAACTCTGAAGCTGGGGATAAGTCTCACATCCTGGTTTGATTTTGTATTGCTTACAAAGTTTGAAAATTAGTGACCTGAATACAGTATACAAGGTGTGCCATAGAAGCCCAGATTTTACAGAAGAGAAAGCAGCCATTTGACCTAACATGTTTGGTGTCTGGATGGGGCATAATTTACTCCTATTCCTTTAACTGTAACAGTCAGTATTTGATTTGTTTTTCTGGCTGATTGCTGCACTGCAGTTAAAAGACTTGTTATGTGCAGAGCCTAAAATCTCAGACAAGAGTTGCTTTTTCCCCAAATACATTACATCACATTTATCCATATTCAATTTCATCTGCATTGACCTATTTTATGAATTCTAGGGCTGGCTCTTTGGATTAAATCATCTTTGATTTTCTATTTCTCATAATCCACTACCCATTGTTGCCAAAGGCATCTCAATTTGATAGCATCAGAAAATTTGGCCAAGTTCCAGTTTTCATACGTGTTAGGCTAGCACTGCACCTACTGACACTCGTGCTGGTACCTACCTTCTCTGTCTTATTAACTCATCCTTGCCATCAGATAAATCATCTTGCTGCAGACTAAGCTTGGATCCAAAAATTCATGGCCACATTCAAACATTTATTTTTAAAACACATCAAACTTCCAGTTTGCAAAGAGTCAAATAACTATCTGGGAGCCATAGGATATTCCAAAAGGCACATTTTGGTTAGGTTCTAAACTATTTATACAAGCCACTTTAACTTCCATTTGAGTTCCAGGTATAAATTACTGCATAGAAATTATTTCTTGGTGATGTTTTGCTTTTATCCCTCTAGAAATATACGCATTTTAATAAGTGGTCTTATTTCTTGTTTTCATGCTCAATTCCAATATTGTCTCATGTGCTACTCTATGAGCCAGTTGTTGATTACTATTTACACACGAGGATAAGAAAGGAAAGTAGGTGATCTGGCCCATTGCACCTGCTCCACCATTCAATAAGACCATCACTGACCTTTAACCTCAGTGCCATTTTCCTGCACAGACTCCAGATCTTGATTACTTTAATATCAAAAAGATGTCTTGATATTTATTGTAACAGGCCAATCAGCCCAACTCGTCCACAACAACCAATGGGCACCCTTCTGTATCAATCCCATCATCCAGCACTTGGTCCATAGCCCCCTAATGGTTCAAATGCTCAACTAGAAACTTCTTAAGTGTTGGCAGCAACCAAGCTTTAACCACTCTCTCAGGCCGTGCATTGATGGTACTTACTCATCTCTGGGTGAAGAAGGTCCTCCTTATATCCATGCTAAACCTTTCCTTCTTACCTTAAACCTATGTCCTCCATCTTTGACATGGGGAAAAGTTTCCTGCAGTCTACCCTATTGATATGCTTCATAATTTTATATACCTCAATCATGTCCCCTCTTAACTATCTCCACTCCACGGAGAACAAACCCAACTTCTTCAGTCTTTCCTCACTATTGAACTGCTCCATCCCAGCTAACATCCTGAGAAATCTTCTCTGCACCCTCTCTAGTGCTGTCACACCCTTCTTGTGTATTAGTCACCAGAACAGCATGCAGCCCTCAGTGGTGGTCTGCCAAGTTCTTATGATCTTGGAGCCTAACCACCCTACTTCTGTATTTCATGTCCCAAATAATGAAGGCCAGTATCCTATATGCCTTCCTAAGTACACAATCTACCTGCATTGCCACCTCCAAGGATCTTTGGACTTGTACTCCAAGGTCCCTCTGTTCCTCATTACTCACTTAGACCCTACGATTCATGGTGTGTGTCCTGGCCTCATTAGTGGTCTCAAAATGCATCACCTCACACTTCTCTGGATTACATTCCATCTGCCATTTCTCAGCCCATTTCACCAACACATCGATTTCTCTCTGCAGCCTCAGACCACCTTCCACACTACCAACAACTCGGCCGACCTTTGCGTCATCCACCTATTTACTAATCTTGCCTCCCACATCGACATGCAAGTCATTCACACATATTATGGCAGCAAGGGTCCCTGCACGTATCCTTGTGGGATGCCACCAGTCACAAGCATCCAAATGCAAAATCAACCTTTTACCATCACCCTCTGTCTCCTATTACAAAGCCAATTTTGGATCTAGTTTGCCAACTTTCCCTAGCTCCCCATGCACCCCAGCCTTTTGAACCAGTCACCCATGTGTGATCTTCTCAAATGCCTTAATATCCATGTAAATCATATCGACTACCCTGCCCTCATCAATACACTGTGTTACCTTTTCAAACAATTCAATCAAACTGATCAGACAGATCTGCCTTTGACAAAGCCACATTGGCTGTCTCTGATTAGTCCTTGCCTTCCAAGTGATCATTAATCCTCTCTCTCAGAATTTTTTTTACATTATCCTCCCCACCACTGACATTAGGCTCACAGGTCTGTGGTAACCAGACTTTTCCCTGCTGCCAAGACAGGATTTTTGCTGCATGTACACACAACAATAAAGAGGCAAGTCACACTCAAGAGTGCAGTATATTTTATATCTCGTCTCAAATGGCCACTTAAGCTCACTTTTATTTTTATTACTGAATACAATATCTGCCATGAACCAGTGCAACCTGGCAAAGTTTTAGACAACAAATTACACCAAAAAATTGCTTCAACAAATATTTCTTGAACTGCGTATAAAAAGTAACATGGTGAAGTATGCTTATTGCAGCTGAATATGGTTTAGTCACAGAAAATCAGCACTTTAGTCAAACTCATCTATCCACCCTGTGCACAATCTAATGTTAAATACCTGAAAATGATATTAAAAATGATAGAAATATTTGCCAATATGAATGAATAAATGGTGTTGCTGGACTTGTGCCAGTTCTAGTTGCTGTGGCTCAGCAGGCAGATTTCTCAGTGTAACTGCTGTGCAATCTGCAGAAGTTCACACCTCTCCATAAACTCCAATGGTGGAGCAGCTGGCAGTGAGGAAACACCACCATTGGTAGGTTCCCCTCTAAGTTACACCCCATTCTGAGATGCAAATACATCATTGGTGTGTCAACATCACTGGGCCCAGGTTTTGGAACTCCCTTCCAAAAAGTACTGTGCATGTACTTTTACCAGAAAGACTGTAGTGATTCAAGAAGGTAGCTGACCACCACCTTCTCAAGGGCAATCAGGGACATGCCATACATCCCAACCTTGTCAGTGATGCATATGTCAAGAAAAATAAATAAGAAGGCAGTGCTAGTGCCTTGCAATTCCTGTGACCAGATTCAATCCTCACCTCTGGTGCTCTTTGTGTAGAGTCTGCACATTCTTACTGTGACTGCATGGGTTACTCCTGGCTTCTTCACTTTCTCCCTATTCCCTAAGTAGGGGCAGCACACTGAGCTGTCTGTTTATATCAAAAGCCTCTGTTTACATAAATCACACTGATATGCACTTTTCATGCATCAAATATCCAACATTAAATTCTGTTAACAGTCCACTGAACAAGACTACTTTCACAGAAATGATGACTTCAGAGCATTTAACTTTACAGGTGGTTCAATCTGACTAAAAAGTGATCAACCTAATAAAGTCATGAACTATATTAATGGCCAGAACACTACATTGTAATATTTTTGGCTCAGATAAACTCATTGTGTTGCTTTAAATTTTGATTTACAAATAAGTAATATGTAAATATATCAACTATTGTGTTTGAATTCTGGTTTTGACAATTAATTACTGCTCATTAACCTTAACTTCTGGCTATATTCTAGTACTTTTGTGCACTGGAATTGCTAAGTTCCATGACTAAATAAGACTGATTATCTGTTCATGGGCTGGCTACAGTGAGCTCCAAGCAAATGTGAAATGTGTGCAGCAAGTTTCAGTCAGAACACCAAGGATTTGAAGACAGCCTGCTAACATTTGGCTCATGTTTTCATTGCACGTTTCAATTTGAACCAGTGGTTTTATTATGTTTATTAAATTTAGAGTAAGAATAAATTGAATTACAGGGTCATTAAACCACTAAAGGTCATTTGATTGTTGAATCCATGGCAATTCCTTATGGAGCAATCCCCCATTAGTCCTATTCCCTCACTCTTACCTGAAAACTGCAAATTCATGTTAAGATACTTCTGTGGGCTCAACATTTTAATGTTTCAAAAGGAGAAAATTTATAAACAACAAGATCTCACAAGAACCAGTGAATAGATCATGTTTTCTTAGATTTCACAAATGTCCACCTGAAACTGATAGACTTCATAATGTTCCCTGCTGTTTGCTTAGCCTTCAGCTACCATTTCTGACTCAATTATTGGAAAAGAAACTTGTATTCAAACAGTATTTACTTTGGTGCTATCTGAAAGTCTGCAGTTGTTGTGTGTATATCTCCAAATATATTAACAGGATGGCATTATGTAGACAATCATTAATAATACATCCTTCAGTTATTCCTGTTCTCCACTTTCAGTTAAAAGAGAACTCATTGTGAGGACTATTGTTCTATGTGCTGTTACTAGCTTTGTTACATTCGCACTATGGTATAAGAAGTCTGCATAAGAAGTTCATTTAGAAAATACGCATGTTTGTACACCATTCAAAATTATAAATACTGCAAATAATATGTCCATCAACCTATCTTCACCTACTCTGACAAAAACTCTTAGATCTATAAAGCTAAGTCAACCTTCCTGATCCACAGATCTTACCTGGCCTGTAGAGTATTTCCAACAACTTCTGACTTTATTTCTCAGTTTCATCATCTGCATAATTTTGCTTTTTATTTATGAAATGTTACTTTCAACTCTGATCAGGGGTGATCACCAGCTGCTAGTTAATCGTATCAATTCCTACCTTTGCTAAGCAGCAGAAACATTTGGCCATGAAGTCAATGCAACTGAAAATTCAGTCAATTGATCTACAGAGACATAAGGGCAGAAATTTGTTGTGATGACTAACCCAAAGTAGGGAGTTTTCCATCACCAGTTCATTTTACAGAGCTTTTGGTATTGAATTCCATTGCGGTGAAAATGGAACTAAGTGTTAGATCCTGTGTATTGAGCTAGTCTGCCTAATTCTACCTGTCTTGTATCATCCACCGAAACAAACTTCTATTCCTTTGCATGTTTCTAAAATTACTGTGAATATGAATGCACCTATCTGAAATAGGTAAAAACAGAGCACTCTGTTTAAGAAGTCATTTAAACAGACTATAAGCAAAGTCCCAATAACAAACACTGAAACATTGGGGAAATAAATAGCTCAATTGCTGTGGTTTGCTCTTCTGTCTTGCTGTTAAACACTGAAGTTAATGCTCCCCAAATAACAATTTCAAAAACATTTAACAACTTAATTTAACTTTCCCAGGCTTCCAAAACCTGAAACAATTTGTACTTATATTTTTGCAAGTTTTTGGCTTGTACGTAAACAGGAGGGAGGAAAAAATGAAAAATAATACTGCCCTCTGTACTGTGAAGTAAAAACAGAAAATGCTGGAAATATTCAGTGGGTAGTTTGAACTTTAGAGATCTAAGAACTACTGTCAGAATCAAGTCTATTACTTTTAAGTAAATGGATATATTGCCTGCAGTGTTTATAACATTGAGTGCTGTACAAAATGATGCATATTTTCTCCTCCAAGAAAGGTCATTCTCAATTAATATTCACACGGCTTCTCTGTCCACGGATGCTGCCTGATGCATTGAGTATTTCCAGCACTTTGCCTTTTGCCTTGTGAAGGAGAAACCTGGCCAGGAAGAACACAAAAAACTCTACATTAACATGGAAATGGTTTGACGTTGTTGAAAAATTGACTGAAACCGATCATAACAATTTTCTGAAGAAATACTTCCATAAAATGAGAAATTTATAAAATGTGATCAGAATGTCAGGTTCAGGGAAGAGGGGAAAGAATATGACACCAAAGATAGAAATTCACCCTAATTCACCAGCACCATGTAAGTGCTATAGCACTAGCTCCTTTTGTACTCATTTTCCCATATTAAGTTCCACTCACTTCGATGGAATTATACATCAGGAGAGCCCTGCAATGGAGGACTGATGTCATAGTGTAATTTAGTGCCGGACACCAAGGATGAATTTCTATCCCAGGAGTAATTATATGACCATCCAGGTTTTGGTGACTCACAGTTGAAAAGAATGGAGGCAAATCAAGAACTAGAGGGCATAGGTTTAGGGTGAAAAGGGAAAGGCTTAATAGGGATCTGAAGGGCAACTTCTTTGCCCAGAGGGTGGTCCACATATGGAATGAGCTACCAGATGAAGTGGTTGAGGCATGTACATTAACAACATTTNNNAGACATTGGACAAGCACATGGATAGGAAAGCTTTAGAGGGATATGGCTAAACACAGGCAAATGGGACTGACTTAGATGGGTGTTTTGTTTGACATGGCCCAGTTGGGCCAAACGGCCTGTTTCCATGCTGTATGACTCTAGGACTCTATAAATATTTTACATAGAGTATACAGTACTGAAACAGACCATTTGTAGGAAAAGTGACGGCCAATTCCCACAAATAGCCATGCAATAATAACCTAATAACCTGTATTGGTGAATCTGGTTTAGCTATCGATATGTCAGACAAAAGTTTTGATTGGATAAATTCCCTGTTAATCAAACTTGCTGACCACACTGCTGTAAATGATGATTTATTTTATGCACATCATGAAAATACATAATTGTCTTCCACTTCCTGCATTTCTCTGGAAAACAAAGACCATGCTCTCATTGGAAGTTAAAGTCTTATTTATTTTCTCTGCTTTTTAGATAGACTATATTTCTGGGGAGCACAAGTAGAATGATTGGTGTACCATTGACTTGAAGCCACAGGTCACACACAGTGCCCCAGCTTCAGCTCTAGTTTGTCAATAAATACTCGGTTTTATTTGTGAGAAATGAAATTGATGGACAATGGACTTTATGCAAAGAATAAAGCACCACACTGAAGGCACATCTCAATTTCTGCTTTGCAATTCACTCCCATTAAATGTTGATCACCTTCCATAATCAAATTGACTTTATGTGTCTGTATCTACCCACAATGGGATAGAATTTAAGTAATTAGACAAACAGTACACCAGGTTATAATCTTACAGGTGATTAAACAGATAAATCATAATGTGCAGCTCTCTGAAGAGTTCCCTGACTCTTCAATGTGATTGGGAGAACTAATTAGAACTGCATTTCCTTCATTTAAACAAAAATGGAGAATAAACTCCTGCATTGATTGATTGGTTCAATGGCCCATTACTGTGTTGTGTAACCTATGAACTTCCAGGTAAAGCAAATTTCAGGTAACTTTCCATGTAAAGTTAAGATAATGGAATGAGGTGGAAGGAGCCAGGCCAAATCAAAAAGATGCAGAAAGAACACAAAGGGAAAGCACAAGTAAAATTCTCCTCAAGCTAAATATTGCGGATTCTGGAAATGTGAAATAAAATAGAATGCTGGAAGTACTCAGCAGGTCAGACAGTGCCAATGAAGAAAGAAACAGAGTTAATGTTTTAGATCACAGATGTTTAACCCACCAGGTAAATTAGTCCTGTATTTGGATGCTGCCTGATTTGCTGAATATTACCATCATTTTCTGTTTTACTCTGAATACCCAAGGAACCCAATAAACTACAACAGCTGAAAGTTACCAGATGGCCATCTCTGACACAGTTACTGGAAGGCCTTTGCAGCGGGGAAGAAGTGAGAAGGGGAAAATTGGTGGGGTTATGATTGGCAAGTACAAAGAGAAAAAATGTCTGTGACAGGGTGACTAAATAATTCAGATGGTACTAATGCTGCTGGTGTGTGTAAGAGAGCTTGGTGAATGCTTATTAATCAGAACTGATCTGTCTGCAGGAGGTGTAAATAGAGGGAGACAAATCAGCAGAGAAAATCTTTTCCAGGTAGCGAGGGCTGTGACTTGGAGTGAGAAGCAAGACTTTTGGTCTCTAGTGCCAAGCTAAAGTAGTGACAATGGATCCAGAGTCAGGTCTTCCTGCCAGATGTGGGAGATCTGGGAGATTTCAAGTCTCCCTGATAGTTTCATCTGCGGGAGGAGCATCCAGCTGAAGCTCCTTACAGACTGTGTTAGGGAACTGGAGCTGCAGCTGGATGACCTTCGGCTCATACGGAAGAATGAGGAGGTGATAGATAAAAGCTGCAGGGAGGTAGTCACACCTAAGTTGCAGGAGGCAGGTAGCTGGGTGACTGTCAGGAGTGGGGAGGGGAATAGGCAGGTAGTGCAGAGTACCCCTGTGGCTGTTCCCCAGAGTATACTGTTTTGGATACTGTTGTGGAGGGAAGGGGGACCTAACAGGAAATTTGCAGTGGTCAGGTTGCTGGCACTGAGTCTGGCTATGTGACTCAGAAGGGAAGAGGGGATAAGAGGAGAGCGATAGTGATAGGGGACTCTGTAGTTAGGAGAGCAGACAGGACATTCTGTGCATGTGAAAGAGATTCCCGGATGGTATGTTGCCTCTCAGGTGCCAGGGTTAAGGACATCTCAGATTGGATCCACAGCATTCTAAAGGGGGAGGGTGAGCAGCCAGAAGTCGTAGTACACATTGGTACCGACGACGTAGGTAAGAAAAAGGATGAGGTCCTGAAAAGTGAGCATGGCAAACTAGGTAGGAAGCTGAAAAGCAGGACCTCAAGGGTAGTAATCTCTATATTGCTGCCTGTGCCATGTACAAGTGAGGGTAAGAATAGGTTGATTTGGCAGATGAATGTGCGGCTGAGATTTGGTGCAGGGTTTCAGATTTGTGGATCATTGGGATCTCTTCTGGGGAAGGTATGACCTGTACAAAAGGGACAGGTTACCTGAACTGGAAGGGTACCAATATCCTTGTAGACAGGTTTGCTAGAGCTGTTGAGGAGGGTTTAAACTAGTTTGGCAGGGGGATGGGAACCCAAGTGATAGATCAAAGGATGGGGCAGTTGGTGCACAGCATGTAGAGAGACTAGGAGGAAGGACAGACATTTGATTGGGCAAAATTGCAGTCAGTTGGATGGGTTGAAGTTTGTCTATGTTAAAGCAAGAAGCATCAGGAACAAGGGTGATGAACTTAGAGCATGGGTCAGTACATGGTAGAACATCGACGTTGTGGCCGTTACAGAGACTTGGCTGTCACAAGGGCCGGAACGGCTGCTGGACGTTCCGGGTTTAGATGTTCCAGGTTTAGATGTTTCAAAAGGGGCAGGGAGGGAGGTAAAAGAGTTGGGGGATTGGCATTGCCAGTCAGGGACAGAATTACAACTGCAGAAAGGGAAGGCGTCCTGGACAGAACATCTACTGAGTCAGTGTGGGTGGATGTCAGAAGCAGGAAGGAAGCAATTACTCCATTGGGAGTATTCTACAGACCCCCCAGTAGCAGTAGAGACACTGAGGAACAGATCAGGAGGCAGATTTTGGAAAGGTGCAAAAATAACAGGGTTGTTGTCATGGGTGGTTTCTACTTCCCTAATATTGACTGACACCACCTTTGTGCAAAAGATTTGGATGGTGTGGAATTTGTGAGGTGTGTCCAGGAAGGACACTACAGGCCAACTAGAGGAGAGGCCATTCTGGATCTGATACAAGGC
>JARFYF010000022.1:16219403-16230934 GCA_030265395.1 Rhina ancylostomus | reverse complement strand
AATTCTATATATTTGGTCATGATGAATGAAGCTGTTGCTTTAATTGTACATGGCTCAAGAATATTTCTACAATTCCCACACCAATTTCTCAAATGACTGTCATCACAATTCCAAAAGGTTATTGCTAAAATATCTTTTTCTTCTGCTTGTTTTTTTTTCCTTAATTTTCCTCTCTGGTTCAATTTTTTACTCTCTCCATGTATTTTAGTTTGTTCTCTGGTCTTTGCTTTTATCTTTACATTCATAATGTATTTCATTTCATTCTGTCTGGTTTTCTCTGTTGTTTTTGTCACAAAGACCTTATTTATTAGGCAGTCGCACATGACTTGAGGTGACTGGTGTGGGCAATGTGGGACCTACAGTTTCCACCACTGTTGGGGCAGGAGGTGCCTCATGGTGTGGGTGCATGGATAACATGAGGTGATGTGCACCTTCTGCAGTTTTTAACTGGGCTTCACTGTGGTCCTGAACCTTTGACATGAGACTCTCAGTGCCTTCCTGGTTGTTCCTTCTGCACTCTAAGCAGTCACTAACAAGAGATTCCTAGGAGTGAGAGGAGATGTTGCATTTTCTTTTTCCCAAGCAGGCTTTCAGAGTGTTCTTCAATCTTTTCCCGAGGGGATACACCATTGGTTATAGCATTCACAAGGTCCAATTGGCATTATTGGAGTGTTATCAATTCATTTCCCAAACATTTGTAGCATAAGTACAATGAAGAATTTGATAAAAAGGGCAAATCATATTATTTGTAATGAAGTACTCTATTTCGGTCAACATGCAGGGTTATAATTCACATCCTCAAGAAATTGTAGTATAAATGTATTGAAGAGTGATAATAAGGTAAATCAGGCTATTCAAAGTGAGATAAACCAATGCGGTCTCTGCAAAAACCTCCAAGTTCACTGGAAGGAAAACAGATCATCATAAGTGTCCTTTCCCAGATGAACATTCCCGATCTTGAAGCCCCGGTTATTCTTAATTGACTAGATTGGGCTAGCCATGTAGTTCGCATGCCCGACACCAGACTCACAGACACTCTATTCCAAGCTCTTTCATGGGAGGAAATCACCAGGCAGACAGAAAAAGATTCAAGAATGTGGACACAGAAGGGACACAAGAAATTCTGCAGATGCTGGAATCTGGAACAACACACACAAAATGCTGGAGGACCTCAGCAGGTCAAGCAGCATCTATGGATCTATGCTATGAATTCCTCCCGTGTTTTGCGTGTGTTATTCAAGAATGTGCTCAAGATTTCCTTGAAAGACTGCAACATCCCCACTGACTCCAGGGAATTTCTGGTTCATGACCACTTAAAGTGGAGAAGGGGCATTTGGGAAGGTATCAAGAACCCAGAAGTTTTGCACATTGTACAAGCAGCACAACACCTTACAATCTACCTACCTACTAACCCCATTAGCCAACTCTTACCCAATATCTGGAAGAGTCTGCAGCTACCATAATGGCTCCATTAACTACAAAAATCGAGTGGAAGGAAGTCATCCTCTTATCATTAAGGACTAAGAAGAATAAGGCACCATTTTTAAAATATAAGGCAAGATATCTTTATGAGTCACATGTACATCGAAACACAGTGAAATGCATCTTTTTTGCGTAGAGTGTTCTGGGGGCAGCCCGCAAGTGTCACCACGCTTCTGGTGCCAATATAGCACGCCCACAACTTCCTAACCCGTACGCCTTTGGAATGTGGGAGGAAACCGGAGCTCCTGGAGGAAACCCATGCAGTCACATGGGGAGAACGTACAAACTCCTTACAGACAGTGGCGGGAATTGAACCCGGGTCACTGGCACTGTAATAATGTTATGCTAACCGTTACACTACCGTTTTCATTAGCTTCATGGTCAGTAATAACTTGAGATGGATCACAGACAAAAAGCAACAATGGTGACAAAACAACATTCCACAGATTGCTGGGAATATTGACAGGTATTTAGAGGGAATATCGAGGAGATTGACAAAGATGTTAACAGAAGTATAGAAGTCAACTTATGAAAGTATTATTGGCTAGGCTGATGTTGATGCCCTTTAGAACTGAGGAGGTTAAGGAGAGATTCAATCAAGAGGCATTAAAATTATGGCTGAACAAACTATTCTGTTTTGCAGAGATATTAATAGTTTGGTGACATAGGTCCAAGGCGGTTACAGAAGGATTACAGGGGTATTGAAGAAGGTTTTTCAACTGCTGTGGTTTGGAACTCACTGCCTGAAAGTGTGGTTAAGACAGTCGTCCTCATTGCATTTTAAACAAAGTACCTGCATATAATCCATATAAAGTAGATATAGTTATAATACTTCATTTTTAGCCATATAGATACAATGGGCTCTTCTGATGCTGACAAATTCTGTGGGTTAAAAATATATCTGCACCAAAAATTCCAGAAAGAAAAGTGTTGCAGAGAGAAAAATCACACTAGCGCAGTATTAACTAATTATACACACACTTCTGGAGCAAGTTGCGCCATTTGTTAGTCTGGTATGATCTTTATGGTGCAAGATTTTCTAGCACCTAACTCACCCAAATGGCATCAACAGAAAGAGATTTATAAAATTAAGAGAGGCATTGATAGGGTAGACAGTCAGAATCTTTTTCCCAGGGTAGAAATGTCAAGTACTAGACGACAAGCATTTAAGGTGAGAGGGAGCAAGTTTAAAGATGTGCGGGCAGGTTTTTTTTCTTATAGAGTGGTAGTTTCTTGAACCGGCTGCCAGGGATAGTGGTGGACACAGATACAATTGTGATGTTTAACAGGCTATTAGATAGACACATGAATATGCAGGGATAGAAGGATATGAATCATTAACAGGCAGAAGAGAATTAGTTTAATTCAACATTGTGTTTGGCACAGACTTCATGGGCTGAAGGGCCTACTCCTGTGCTGAACTGTTCTATATTTTATATAACAGTAGTAAAATGTCCAAAATTCTCCTCAGGTGAGATAATCAATTGCATTGGTTGAATTGTGAGTGGTCCTATCTCTTCAGAGAAGAACTATCTTTTCATAATGCTGAAGGATGAAAATGAGTATAATTTATAAGATCAGATGCACCTCTTTTGCATTCACAGATAGAATGCTGCACTCTGTGTCAAACAAGCCCCAGGTAGCCGTATGCAATTGCGATCCCAGTCAGCAAATCGCCGGGTTGTTTCAGCAGGATACTCCTCAATAGTAATTGATAACAAAAGCCTGCCAATGTTCAGCAAATCTAAAATGTGAAGAAAATAGAAAGACTTTGGACAAAAGCAGTGGCACCAAAAACATCTCCCCCACCACCGCCCCACCTCCTTTCCTTAGAGCTCTGACCCCAGGAAGCAGTCCTGAGAGGGTCACACCATAATACAATTAGGTCTCTTTCATTTACTGTGCAGTGTTGGTAAGGGACAAATACATATTAAAATAATGGGTGGGAGTGCGAGGATCCTCCCAGGAATCAGCAAAGGCTTCTAAAGAACAGTGTGTACAGGAAGATGCATTTGTTATTTTAAAAGTTGCTTTATTTACATATAAAGAATATTTTCAAATTAAAACATCAGTATTCTTGTCTGGGATGCATTCTAGCCCCCAGAGCTGCCACCAGTCCCAGAAGTCCCCCTGAAAGCCAACGGACAACAGTGCACACTCCTCCTCCAGGGAATGCCCACATCCTTAGAAGAGGGACAAACCCCTTGACAGCCAACTGCATGGACCTGTGATTGATCACCTCGGCCAGGCCCAAGTGCAGAATGACAAGGAAGTCCCCACGAAACAGCACTTAAGGTAGAAAGTTGCCCCTGTATGGAAGGGCATGTACCTCCCTGAATGCCTGCCCATTGCAGAGCTCTGCAATGCAGCCAAACAACACTTTCTAGGAGTGAATGCAAAACACGCATTGACCAAATATCAAAGCTTCCCAGATGAGTTTTTTTTTTACTTCTGCAGTGCAGCAGTGAAGAACAAAGTGTCACGTGGTATATCCCAGCTTAAACAGCCTGCAATGATCTCAGACAGACCTCATGTAGCATACAAATATACTTGCAAGGTTCCAAAGTTAAAGTCAGACTCAACCTCACTCTCGTAAATCTTGCCTCAGGATCAGCCTAGGAGTGCCCTGCTCTGCATTCCAAGCAAATGCAGAGACATCATCATGATGTGTTGGATGCTACGTAACCTTGCCAATTGAAGACAGCAGCCAGTCCCAGTCTCAAAAGGTTAGGACCCATGGGTTAGGACTCAGTTCACAAATTGAATTCAATAGGAGGCAGAAGGTGATGGTAGATGGTTGTTTTTGTGATTGGATGGCTGTGTCTATTGGTGCTCCACAGGGGTCAGTGCTGGGACCCTTGCTGGTTGTAATGTACATAAATTATTTGGATGTGGATATATGTGGCATAATCAGTAAGTTTGCAGGTGACACAAAGATTGGTAGGAATTGACAGTGTTGAAGGTAGTCTTAGGCTACAGGATGATATTGATGTGTTGGTGTAATGGGCTGAGAAATAGTTGATGGACACAGATTTAGGGTGAGAGGGAAGAGATTTGGAGGGCATCTGAAGGGTACCTTTTCCACCCAGAGAATGGCAGGTACCTGAAATGTACTGGCAGAGACTGAGGGAAGCAGAGTCACTGACAGCATTTATGAGGAATCTAATTGTGCAATTGAATCGACTAGGCATTGAAGGCTAAGGGTGAAGTACTGCTGCCACAAAACAACAGATTTCACGACATATGTCAGTGATAGTAAAGCTGATTCTGGAAGTTGGGATTAATATGGATGGAAGTCTACTGGTCGGTCGGGACCCGGTAGGCTGAATATCCTGCTTCCATGCTATTAAACCTGAAGCCTGAGATCTCTGACATGGACGTGGTGGAGCAATAAGAGCAGAAGGAAGGCAGTGGCTGGCAGAGGGAATGTTCTTGCTCTCCATCAATATCCTTTATCTCCCAGCTGAGTGAAAGAGGCAGGTCTGCCTGTTCAGGTCTTAGGAGACTCCTAGGGGAGATGCTTCTCATAAAGAGCCTGCTACATCATAGTCCCCAAAGCAAACCAAGTAACATCCCCCACGCTCCATTAGTTACCAACACCACCATGGACCAATAAACATATGGAGATTCCAGATGGCATTAAACCAACCCTCACTTGCTGCTTTGCCAGTCTATCTCCACTGATCGTACAACATCAAAATAATAATCCCCAATTCAAATACTGATAAACCTTGCTACCACTGCCTACAATTGGCGTGAAGCTAATCCTGACATTTTTGTTAGGATAGGTACTTTATTTGTGCATTGCTTGATTGAGTGAGGATTCTCATAAGACCAGAAGACAGAGGAGCAGTATTAGGCCATTCAGCCCATCGAGTCTGTTCCACCATTCAATCATGGCTGATTTATTTTTCCCTTTCAACCCCATTCTCCTGCCTTTTCCCTGCAACCTTTGACACCATCACTGATCAAGAACTTATCAACCTCCACTTTAAATATATCCAATGACTTGGCCTCCATAGCCATCTGTGGCAATGAATTCCACAGATTCACCATCCTCTGGCTAAAGAAATGCCCCCTCATCTCTGTTCTTAAGGAATATCCTTCTATTCTGAGGCTGTGCTCTCTGGTCCTGGACTGTCCCACAACTGGAAACATCCTCTCCACATCCACTCAATCCAGGCCTTCAGGCCTTTCGATATTTGGTAGGTTTCATTGAGATCCCCCACACCCCCACTACATCTAAACTCCAGCGAGTACAAGCCCAGAACCATCAAATGCTCTTCATACATTAACCCTGTCATTCCTGGGATCATTCTTGTAAATCTCCTCTGGACCCTGTCCAATGCCAGCACATCCTTCCTTAGGTATAGAGCCCAAAACTGCTCACAATATTCCAAGTGTGGTCTGACCAATGCATTGTAAAGCCTCAACACCATGTGGAGACAACTAAAGCAACTAAAACAGTATTTCCTGTTTATCTCGTAGAGCCAAGCAGCACAGAAACAGGGTCTTCAGCCCACCACGTCTATGCTGACTATCAAAAACTTATGCATATTAATCCCATTTACCAGCACAAGGCCTATTATGCCTTGACAATTCAAGTGCTTAAATGTTGTGAGAGTACCTGCCACCTTCACCTTCTCAGGCAGTGTGTTGCAGACTGCAACCACTCTTTGGGTGAAAAGAAATCTTCCTCATATTCCTTCTAATACTTTAGCACTTCACCTGAAACTATGTCCTCTGGTCTTAGGCACCTCTAGCCTGGGGAAAAGTTTCCTACCATCAACCCAACCTATGCCTCTCATGATTCTGTACACTTCTTTCAGGTCCCTCCTCAGTCTCCTCTGCTCCTAGGAAAACAAACCATCATATTCAATCTCTTCACGTAATTGTAGTTTGCATGTTCTCCCCGTGTCTGCGTGGGTTTTCTCTGGGTGCTCCGGTTTCCTCCCACATGCCAAAGATGTATGGGTTAGTTGTGGGCATGCTATGCTGGCACCAGAAACATGGCGACACTTGTTGGCTGCCCACAGAACACAATGCAAAAAGATGCATTTCATTGTGTGTTTCCATGTACATGTGACTAATAAAGATATCTTATAACTGAAACACTCCTGCAACATCTTGGTGAATCTCCTCCACAGCCTCACCAGTGTAATCACATCCTTCCCGTTATGCAGTGACCAGAATTACATACAATATTCCAGCTAACTGATGTCTTATAAAGTTGTATCAAGACCTCTCTGCTCTTACTTTCTTTGCTCTGGCATCTGCATTGTTGTGTTCTTAAACACATACATGGTCTTCTTGTGGGCATTGCTATTACGTGCATTGCCATTAATGGCTCATTTCCACATGCTCAATAAATCCCCAGACGTTTTCATTAAATGCTGTGAACCCGATGATTTTGAAGACCTGCCTGTAAGTACTAGTGGACATAATACCTTTATGAACTGGACAATGCAACTACAAATTTGAGTTGATGAAAGGGACATTGACTGAACTGAGCATAGTCAGCACCCATGTAAAGCATGAGTTTGGTTCCAGGCAGGGCTTATGGCATTGTAGCAATTACTGCTATTGCCTCACAGCTTCACGACCCAAATTCAATCCTCGTCTCTAGGGCTGTTTGTATGGAGTTGATACATTCTCCCTGTGACCACCTGGGTTTCCCCTCAAACCACCTTCTCAGGCAGTGCATTCCAGATTGCAACCATCCAACTAAATATACTTGTAGGTGAACTATCCTACTGAAGGGAAGTTGCAAAAGGGGTTTATGGCATATGCAAAGCAGGATGACAGGGGAATAAGGATGGGGAACGGGACCGATGAGACTGCTGATGAGCTACATGGCCTCTTTCTATGTTGTATTAAGTAAATTGGGAAAGAGCATCATGAAATTGGATTCATCACCTGATGTAGCTAGTCTCCAGAGCTGAAGTGTGCTTATCATGTGTGAAGTACTGTTTGAAGTTAATGAAAAGTACTATGATGTTGGAGGAACTCAGCAGGCCAGGCAGCATTTGTAGAGAAAAGCAGGTGTTCAACATTTCAGGTCAGGACCCTTCTCCAGCACCATAGTGTTTTTCATCTAGATTCCAGCATCTGCAGTCCTTTATTTTTCTGTTTAAAGTAGCTTCACTGGCAAGACTGCAATTTTCAGCCAGGATCTGATAGTGGATCAATGTAACCAACTGTTTCAATGTTTACTCCAGCATGTGTATTAACTTTAAATCACCATCACATTTCATCGCAAGTGCCATCTTTACCAATCAATACTTAGCACATTTGATTTTGGGGTGTAAGTCTTTGGAACTCGCTTCCTCAAAGGGTGGTGGGTGCAGTCTTTAGATTCTTTAAAAGTTGGGGGGGGATAAAATGTTACCACAAGTAGATAAGAACACTGAATGTAGGCCACAATCAGATCAGTGATCACCTCATTAAATGGTGGAGTCATCTTGAGGGGGCAAGTGACTTACTCCTGCTCCTCATTTGTAGACTTGCATGCTACATTTACCGGGGAATGAAATGAAGCAATGTAGCTTTAAACTATCCTTATTTATCAGTGCATTTGCATTTAACATTGGAAACAATCCTGTTTACTCACCAAGCTCAATACAGTACAAGTGACACAGGGGTAAATTGTGTTACTTGTACTGCATTAAGCTGAAGTTGAAATACAGTGATGGATTGGCTTTGAAATAAATTTATGAAGGGGTGTTTTAGACATATGTTACTGCTTCAGAATGAACCTGCTGAGTATTTGCAGCTTTTCTTGTTTTTGTTCCAGATTTCCAGCAAACATATTTCTGTTGTGTATTAGCATATCACATCGCTAAAGTATTCAACAAGGGCGAACTTCCTCCCGAGAGAATGCAGGGATTTTAATGAACACCACCACAGGGAAAAGACTGTTGACAGGAGAATGATAAATAGACTTTTTATTTGATTTGATCCAATCCATTTAGTTTAAATATGTTTAATTGCTTTTATGCCTGTTTCTAATAACTCTAACTGTTTCAATATTAACCTTATTGATATTACTTTTAGTTCTGAATAGCTTCTGGATGATTTTGCAAGTCTATAAATGCTGAAGACACCAAAAGGCAATCTCAGTGACAGCTCAGACTGCCAGTGAATCTAGGGACAGGCTACTTTTTGAGTCCAGGTGGCTGCTTGCACTGCACTACATTAGACTGTCCGAGACCACAGTGATGGACTAGCAGCGACCCCTCAGCAGAAGACTGCATCGAGTGGGAGAAAGTGTGGTTCGAGGACATGCAGCTGGGCTTATTAAATCAGGCTGACATTAGGAGGTTGTTACACGTTCTTTGCACTGTGTGATTGATGTGGCTGCTGTAATGGTTCCATTTACATTGGAGCAAATTGGTGCCATCATTAAGATAAGATGTTTATTTGTTTATCATCAAGCAGGGGAGCAAAATAATTCTCTGTTTTCAAGAGAGAATCAAATTCTTTGTGAATCAAGAGTAGAATAGTGTTGCATCAAGATGAGCTGCTACCTCAGCTCCAGTGCTGTCTGTGTCATGTTGCACATCCTCCTCATGACTGGGTTGGTTTCCTTTGGGTACTCTAGTTTTCTCCCACATCCCAAAGATGTGCAAGTCAGTAGATTACTTGACCACTGTAGGTTGGCCCTTCTATGTATGGGAGCGGTAGAATCTGTGAATGAAAATCAATAAAACTGCAGATGCTGGATATCTGAAAAAAATAATGTGCTGGAAGCACTCAACAGATCAAGCAGCACCTATGGAAAGGGAAACAGAATGAACATTTTAGGTCGAAGACAAAGGGACATCAACCAGAAACATTAACTCAGTTTCTCTTTCCACAGATGCTGCCTGATCTGCTGAATGTTTCTACATTTTCTGTTTTTATTATGGCAGAATCTAGGAGTGGTTAATAGGAATGTTGGGAACAAGTGGGATTATTGCACATAGGTGTTTGAAGGTTGGTATGGACTCAGTGGGCTGAAGGTCCTGTTTCTATTCTGTACTTTATCAGAGAGTCACAAAGTCATATATTTGAAATTTAATGAGGATACAATCCACATGACCACCATATCCAGTGAATATGTACAACTGGATAAATACTAGGGGATAAATACAATTGGATCAAATACTAGAGAAGATGCATTTAAGGTGAGAGGGGGAAAAGTTTAACGGGATGTGCAGAGACCAGTAGGTACCTGGAATGGGCTGCCAGGGGTAGCAGTGGAAGCAGATACAATAGTGGCAGGATATGAATTATGTACAGGCAGAAGAGATTTAGTGTAATTCATCACTGTGTTTGGCACAGACATTGTGGGCCAAAGTGCCTGTTCCTGGACTGTACAGCTCTATGTTGTATGGAAGTAATATGATTAATTCATAAATGATTGGCTATATGGCATGAAATCAGTCTTTTAAACGAGCCAGCAATCACCAGTAGCGGCTCAGATATTTACAAAGCCAATGACCAGTTGAAGTTAATCTGCATGAAAATAGCAAATGCAACAGGAGTCAGTAAACAATGCAACTCCAAAACCAAAACCAACATCAAAGTTACAAGCAAGGAGTATAAACATCCAACTTCCACCCACCTCTCTATTCCCAATGTGGAAGGTTTTAGAGGATTTAATGCAGGGAATGTATTCACAAACACAAGAACATTTTGCCAGCGAGGCCAAGCATCTAATTAATATATTACAATTGTACCCCCACAGTGCAAATGGGGGATAGGTATAAAATTCACTGCTGTTCATGTTTCTCAGGGGTCAGCAAGAGCTAGAAATGTGGGTAGTTGATGCCCCCACAATGTGAACACCTCTTCCAGGACACCCCAGGACTACTGATGAGTTTGGCCTCCTCCAGACATAATTGCCACTCTGTCTACCTGGCCCTCCCAATTCTAGGCCCAGAAGCTGTCTGTCTCAACCAGAATCTTCAATAATTTATGAGCAGTTTGGTTCCATGCTGCTTTCTGCAAGAACTGCAGACCACCAACGCTCGTGCCTACAGGCTCACTCAACCCTGAACCTTTCAGACTGCCACCTCCAATTTGTGCAGGCAGAGTAGACACCTTGGGATCTGACTGCTAAATAAAAGATCCTAAAGTCACCACACTGGAAAACTTCCCAGGCACACTGACTGGCAACAACTCTCTACCCTCAAATAGTAATCCCTCATCCCCCTGGTTATGAACCTTCCACCAAGCACCACAGCCCACCAGATTTTCCACATCTCCACTGCCCGGTCCACAAAAAAATAAATAGTGCAAAAGAAGAAAAATGAGGTAGTGTTCATAGGTTCATGAACCATTCAGAAATCTGATGGCGGAGGGGAAGAAGCTGTTCCCGAAAATTTGAGTGTGGGTCTTTAGGCTTCTGTATCTCCTCTCCAATGGTAGTAATGTGAAGAGGTCATGTCCCAGGTGGTTATGGTCTTTAATGATGGATGCCACCTTCATGAGGGACATTTCTTGAAGATGTCCTCAATGGCAGGGAGGGTTGTGCCCACGATAGAGCTGGCTAAGTCTACAACCCTCTGCAGCCTCTTGCGATCCTGCATATTGAAGCCTCCATACCAGGTGGTGATGCTACCAGTCAGAATTCTCTCCACTGTACATTTGTAGAAATTTAAAAGAATCTTTGGTGACATATCAAATCCCCTCAAACTCCTGATGAAATAGAGCCGCTGGCGTGTCTTCTTCATGATTGCATCAATGTGTTGGGCCCAAGATAGATCCTGAGATGCTGACACCCAAGAACTTGAAGCTGCTCACCCTTTCCACTGCTGACCCCTCAATAAGGATTAGTGTGTGTTCTCCTGACTTCCCCTTCCTGAATTCCACAATCAATTCCTTGGTTGTGCTGATGTTGAGTGTGAGGTTGTCCCTCATCTGTCCTTGCTTTTCCAAATCCAGTTAGATCGTGTCACTCAGAATCCCCTCTCGTAACTTCCCCATCACTGATATTGTGCTTACTAGCCTATAGTTCCCTGGCTTATCCTTGCAGCCCTTCTTAAATAAAGGCACAACATTAGCCA
>JARFYF010000022.1:16135626-16149194 GCA_030265395.1 Rhina ancylostomus | reverse complement strand
GGGGGGGGGGGGGGGGGGGGGGTTAAGTTACCTTAGCCAAATAATCACAATATTTGTGATGTTGGGGGAAACAAGAGCACCCAAAGCACATGGTCACAGAGAGAGCATGCAAACTCCACGAAGATAGTACTGGAGGTCAAGAGCAAACCCAGGTCGGTGAAGCTGTGAGCAAGCTACACTACCTGCTGTGCCACTGTGCCAACTCTGTAGTTAAAGACTAATGTTATTCAATTGCAAATAGTAAAGTATCTACTGCTGTTTAATGTTACTTAGTTGCAATAAATATGTATTGCTGTTTGGCATTTTTGCATTTGCCCAGCAGTCTCCATCAGTCAGGCCTATCAATTTGCCTATCATACGGAAACACTTTAAACCTCTGGGGTTCAGCTTTGATGGAAGGCATTCCCCTGAAAAGAAATACATGTCATCTTCCCCCTACAGATGGTTATTTTTATTTTGACTAATAGTCATATTTCAACTGAAAACAGTTATCATGTTGAATGCATGAACAGCATGGGTTTTCTACAGGGCTGACTCAATTTATATTTATCATAGAAATTATACCTCTTGCTTCATTATTAAAGGTTTTCAATAGTTGAAAACAAATTCTCTTTCATCATAACTGAATACTGGAGAAACCTTGGAAAACACTCCCTCTACTGGACATTGCACACTTCTACAAGCTTTTTCATGTTTCCCTGAAGTGAGGAATTTGTTCAAACACATGCACACAAGAGGGCAGACTTTTCATTATTGGGGATTATAATTCTGCTTTATACATTTGCTGATAGGACTTCCAAATTCTTTACTTCCTCTACCTATCTTATTTCAAGTTAATACTTTGATAAAGATGTTATAATGAGTTTTGTTTCTATTATTTCATCTGAGTCCTATAGTGGTCATAAGCATCTTCAAACAAGCATAAAGGTCTTTCATTAATTCCATTTACACTGCAGTGCAGCAAATCCAGATCTAGCCATTTAAAAACAGAAAATTTTGAAAACTGCAGATGATACAGCATCTGTGGAAAGAGAAACAGAGTTAACACAGTTGTCCAACCTGTTGACTGGTCCAGGACTCACTACTTTATTTCCAGATTTCCAGCATCTGAAGTTTTTCAATTTCCATCAAAGTTGCATTTTTTGAAATCTGGCATTCATACCAGAGAATTTCCAGCAGAATCAGCATTCAAATCTCTCAAGTTTTCACCAGAAACGTGTTGTTAATAAAACTTAAGCTTCTTTAATCATAAAGCACTTTTTAGATGCTTAAAATATATTTTTTTCCAGGAACAGAATTCAACATAAAATAATTTAACTTCCAAAACTATATTTTTCTTACTTTTTTGGTCTTTCCAAAGAGATGTTTTTTTATCATCATTATTGATCCAAATGACATCTCAGAAATTCCTAGGTTATTTCTTCCCTTGAAAATAATTGCACTGACTTTTGACCGAGTGAACAAGATCAACTTTCATGTAATTACATAACCCCTAAGACTTCACTTTTAAATCTGGTTTTGTATGATTTGTTACAGATTAAAACACACATTATAAATTTATGTCTCATTTGAATGTGGAAAATGGCACTAAATTAATTTCATTCTCCCTCCAGTTTCCTTTCCTACCAGATTCCAATATATGTTGCCTCCACCTATCACCTCCAAGCATCCGTTGCTATTTTCACTCTTCTCTCCTCCATCTGCCTATCATCCCTCCTCACCTGGATCTGCTGAGTTCCTTCAGCAGTTTGTTTTTCTGCTCCAGATTCCAGCATCTGCAATCTCCTGTCTCTCTAATTTATGCAGGTTGTGTTTTTCCTGCTGGAATAATCTTCTCCCTCAGCTGAAGTTTGAATACAATTCACAATGAAGCATAAATTCAAACTGAACTCAGGGTTAAACTTGATCAATTTTACTTGATCATTTTTTTGCTTTAAGATGACTTCTACTGAAAAAGTGATTGCCATATAGTAGATGCTGAAGAGATAGAGAATGGAGACAGGCAGCAAAAGGATTTTGTTATTAACTTTGATGTTTGAAACAGAAAAAAAACTGCGTAACAGGAAAGAATGGAAAGTGCTTGGAGCACAAAAATTCTCTATTTAGAATATAATTACTTTTGGAAACTGCAGACTTCAACTTCAGTTAATTAGTAGGCAATTCCAACATTCAACTGTATAATAAATAATTATTTTCAAACAGCTATATGATTGTATACCTCACAGAGGAAACACTGATGAAGTTATAGTTTCTGCCAGGATATTGGTTTGGATTTTAATGCAATGGGAGTTTGTAGATGGAACATTATCACTTAACTAAAAGATAGTCAAATCAGAACACACAATGCAACATTTCAGAAGCACCCATAAGTATCAAACAGCACACAGTCAGCATGGGATTATTTGACAGAACATAACCCACTCTAGGCAAGGAATTGCCCTGAATTGAACAAACACCATGGAATGATCCACTTAATTTTCTAGCACATTTGGTTTAATTTTTCCAATTAAGGTTACAAAATAATACCCATATTGAAACAGGAAAAAATGGTTGTTGTAGGAAATGTAATATTCCAAAAAAATCTTAGGAAGAATTTGTGATTTGTCATGATAAAGATCACACAAGTACACATTAATATACATTAAAACTCAGGATTGGACATTCATTCCAGATTGGTAGCAAGATAAGTGTTATAATGGCAGCTATGCATTCCACCCACTTCCAAAACTCTTACGTGGAAGTCAATGCTGCTACTAGGTGGTACTGATCCAGAACAAATTCAAAGGCATGAATGATGACAAGAAATCCACATCTCAGCAATCTGTAGTCATATAAATTCAGAATGAGTAAATATCAATGCTGCGATGTTAACTGCAAGAAATCACATCAACAACTGTAGTTATATTGTGATGAGGGGATAACATTTTGTGCAACTGCATTTAAAGCTACTAATATTATTTCTATAATGCAATAAGTTATTTATCATTTGCCATCCATGAACTTAATTTGTATTATTCATTGATTAAAAATCAAATCAAGATGATTAACCGTGGAATTTTGACCATCATCGATTTCGAATCAAATCATGATTCGAAACAAAAATCACATCTGCCACCACTACACTGAGCTTTCATCCATATGTTACAATGTTTCCTTCAACTTGGTTTTAAACAGCACCAAGCGTTTTGCTCCTCCCAATTTTCTCCATTCTCACCTGGCCTGGAAGCAGCAATACATACTCAAGTTCAAATGAGTTTGGGAACCCAAATATTTCACCCAGGTGACCGCTTTACAGGTGTGAACCTGATTACCAAGTGTTTGCAGATTTATTCAACTAAGTGCAAAATCGAGTCTAATTCTATGAATAACTCACATACATATTCTCAAGAAACAGGGGACTGAACATGATCAGCAGTACAAATATTGACCAATTGTCATCAGAGAAGGATTTGTTGTGAATAAGGTGAAACAGTAACTTTAAATGTGATTCAGACTAAATAATGGAATGTCTGTTTTCTTGGGGATATATTGAAATTACCAGTATACCCCCAAAACTCTTCAAATAATGCAACATAAATATTATCCACCCCTTTCTAAGGCCTTCTCTTTGGCTCCTTCCTCTTCTCCCTTTCCAAACACCTTAAAATTCTGTATGCATCTAGATGTTTCAATTCTGATAAAGATCATTTATATGAGATATTTAACTCTTGTTTCTTTCTCTCAAGATACAGTCTGACCTACCAAGTATTTCCACCAGTTTTGGTTTTATTCCTGTGGAGGCCACTGCACTAAAAGAATTCGTTGACCTTTCCCCCCCTCCAAAATGTGTAAAGAAAGAGTGTGCATTTGGGTACATCCAGCGCAAGGCTAAAGTAGTCCATTTACCACCAACTACAATCTGAGGGCCCTGTGTGATTTTCCAAAGTATTCAATGCATAGTTAATTATGAGACCCACTGTACATACTGTATTCCTGACTGTCCATAAGCAATTTAAGAAAACTGATGTATCAAGCAAAGGAATTAAGGCAGGTGTTAACTCCATTACTGAAAATGCTATGTATAATATTCATTCACCACATTAAATCTACTTGGAAATAAAGGGAAACCACAAATTGAAAAAAGCAAAATATTACTTTACTGCAATACAGTGAATAATCTATTTATTTAAAAAAAAGGAATTGATTACATTTTTCAATGAATCAAAATATATGCAAGGTTCAGCAATGAAGAATAAACCAAGTTACAAGTTGAATTACATCCTCAAAAATGACACAAGACTACTAATGTGCAAAAAGGATATTGTGGACACAATATCAGAAAATTTGGGGCATACTTCATACCTTGATGGGAAATTATAAAAGCCAGAAGGAAAGAAAACTGGGTTCCTGGAAATGTTGACAGGTCACAACACTTGCATGTTATTTTGGGCCTCATGTTTGGTAATGGATATTGAGGATGTCAATCTATAATCAGAAGAATCATGCGAGCAACATCTATGCTCAGAATTATGAAGTACAAGTTAGGAGTCAGAATTTTACTACTTTGGGGAAATAAGTTTGAGATTTTTTAAAAAGAGTAAAATCACAATAGTTGATTAACATTTTTGAAATAGATTATTTCTGCAACAGTTGTGGGCTTATCAATAGCTTGCACTATGATAGAGTCAAGAAGTCTTTCATTTCCAAGAAACAACCAATTCAGTGGGTACACAACAGTCCATTTAAAAGCCTGAGAAACCCTGATGGAGGGGACCTTGGCATGTTTCTAGATTAGGCAAGTTCATCTGGTGAAATATCCCTCAGGGCTTGCTGATTACTTTATGGAGGAACTCCAAAATATAGTTCTTCTGTTGGTGTAATATATTCAGAAACTGTAATGTTGACTCCACAAAAGTCAACATTAGTTTCTGGATACACTACACAAACAGGTGAATAACAACAATTTATATAGAACTTCTAATATAGCAAATTTATATCCAAAAATGCTTCACAGGTGTTTTATCAAGCAAAAAAAAATGAGCCACAAGGAGGTGCTAGGGTACATAAGCTTGGCCAAGAAGTTGTTTTCTTTAAGATGCTTCATGAAAAAGATGGAGTGGGTAATAAAGGCAGAATTTCAAAGCTTAGGGACCCATATAGTGAAAGCAGGGCTGGAATAGGTGGAGTGATTAACATCAATGGCTCTCAGGAGGCCAGAAATAGATATGTACTGGAAGGGACTGGAGGGAAAGAGAGGAGAAAGTCTGAAGGAATCTGAAAGTGAGAAGAGGTCTAAAATGGAGGTATTGCTTATTCTGGAGCCAGCCAAGTAACAAGCACAGGAGTGGCACAGCTTGTAGAACTGCTGCCTCACAGCTCCAGTGACTCAAATTCAATACTGATACCCAGTGCTGTCTGGGAGGGGTTTGCACATCCTCCCTGTGACAATGTTTTCTTCAGGCAATGTTACACAAGGAAAAATATACAGTCCAAGGAATGACACAATGTGGCACAGAGGCTGCAAACAGCCTGGTCCAATTTCAGAGGGTTGGCGAGGGAACAGAAATTACGATGGAGACCTCCCTGGTAATTAAATAAGGAATCCCCAGAGCATTTAAAAACAAATTGAACTCATAGAATTCAAGAATCATTACCGCTTCAAAAGTTATCAATGTGCAATAGGACTCTTTATTGCATAGTCTCTGAAAATCTTTCGTCCGTCAACCATCCAATTCCCTTTGAAATCAAATTTGAAATGCATGTTCACTCTCCTTTCATGCTGCAAGCTCCAGATCACATCTATTGACTGTTAGACAGGTTTTTCATACTACAACTGGTTATTTTGCCAATTGCTTTAAATCCATCCCTTCTGATTTTCAATGTTTCCACCAATGGAAACAGACTCTCCTTATTTATTTTGTACAGACCCTTCAAAGCTTTGTGTATTTCTCCCAATCGTTTCAGCTTCGAGGGGAACAACCTCAGCTGTTTCAGTATATCCACATACACGTGTCCCTCATCCTCAGTACCGCTAAACTAAATCTTGATTCCTATTTATGAAGTCAAAGATTCTTTAAGTGACTTTTAATCACTTTCCCCATCTGTCTTATCCAAAGTGCACACATATACCATTTGGTCTTTGAGATATTGCAACCACTTTGGAATTGCAACCTTGACATTGTACAGCCATTGAAAATTATAATCAGTGAAGTTTTAATACCCAGATCCATGGGATTAATGTGCACACAGAATTGATTGAAATTCACGATGTTCCAAACAGATTCTTATGTCAATTCGACTCAATATCAGATTCATTTATTGAATTTTTTTTTGTCCTACCTGTTTCCTGATCCTCTGCTTTGGATATTTCCGAACTGGTTGATGAGGATGATGAGAAAGAGAAAAGCAATCTCTCTGTGGGTTGCAGAAGAGAACTGCTACTGGCAGTGAGCTCTCTTTGTTCTGGCCACATTGATGGGAAGATATCCTTTGGAGGTTCTTGTATATGTGAAAGCTCCTGATCCAGCATCCCCAACCCTTGAAGAGAATCAGCAGCAAAAGAATACCTTGTGATGTTATTTTGAAAGTTTTTAGTACAGGTCTATGAACGTCTGACTTATGGATATATGAACAAGTGTTTGGGAGACCAGTGGGATGGATTTACTGGCTGCTGCAGGGCTGCAGGCATCTTCTGCCGGTTGGGAACGGGTTTTTTTTTTACATGCTTCTCTTCCCACCCCACCAAGTCACAGAGGTGGGCTGAACCAAGCAGAGCTGAGAGCACTCAGCAGACTGACCTTGCTCACTCACAGAGTCAGTGAGACCAGCTGGCGGCTGCTCTTCCCACATCTGCTTGCTCTTCCAGCACAGCTATTGCTGTGATCCTCTCCTACACACTGCTTTTGTTCATTTCCAACTTATGGACAGTTTGGGTTATGAGCAGTTCTCAGGAACGGAATCCTGTCGAACCTGGGGACTGCCTGTATTACTTTACTAACTCATACATCCAAAACTGAATACCAAATGGCAATGTCAATCCTATGCAGCACAATTTGAAGTGCCCAATACTGCCTTGATGACCATCAGCAGAGGCCAAGTTACTGAGTTCATTCAAACAGAGATCAATAGATCTCTGATACTATGGGATTCAAGGGATATGGAGATAATGCAGGAAAACAAAGCCAATCTAGAAGATCACGAAGAGCCCAGTTAGAACAATTTGTGCTGCTGTTGCCTGGTAACATTTGTTAATAGAAAGGTTCTGCAGGGAATGGTACGCACCTCCCTTACACCCCATGACTCATCTCACATTACGAGTAATGCGATATTAAAAAATCCCATGAGTTTACAAATTATAGGAAGTTACGCACTTTAACACATTGAATACTACCTCACTGCAGAAGAAGCATGGCTGGAGCCAGGCGATGCCATGAAAGGGAAAGTACGCGGTCTTAGAAGTGGTGTGAACATGTTGCATGAAACTCTACTCAAAGTCAAATATGGCCCAAAGGTGGCAAGCAGTCTGGTTCAATTTCAGATAGTTACCAAACTAGAGAAGAGTTTGCAGTAGGCACCAAAGGAAATGTCTACTTTCTCCCAGGTGCTTAATTCAATTATCTCCAGAGATGATAATGAAACACAAAATAAATTCATGAATCATTAAAGGGGGCCATTCAACCCAATGAGTTCATGGTGAGTCTTTGCAAGAGTAGTCTCAGCTGTCCTATTCTCCCAACATTTTCTTCTATAAACCTACAACCTTTTTCTTCCTTGAATATATATCAAGTTCCTTTGATAGCAGAAGTAGTGAATGAATGTGATTTCATGGCCCTTTTAGGCAACAACTTCTAGATCACGATCACTTGCTTGTGGAACACAGTCCCCTCATATTACTCCAGGTTCTTTTCCTAATCACTTTAAAATCATCTCCTCTGGATCTCAAACCTACCACCAATAAGAACAGTTCCCCTTTATTTGCCTCATCTACACCCTTTGAGTTTAAATCTCTTCCATCACCTGTCTACCTTCTCTGCTGCCAAGTGAACAATCCCAACTCTATTCAAGTAAATGAACACTTATTTGCAGGATCATTCAACTATGTCACTTCTGCACTGCTCTAGGACATTCACATTCTTTCTACAGCACAAGGATCAGAATTGGAAGGAATACACCACCTGCCATCAAACCAATGTTTCACATTCATCTGAACATCCCTGTAGTTGTACTCTGCCTTTATTTGTGAAACCCAAAATTAAGTATGCTTTCTCAATATGTAAGGCAGAAAACACTGATAATACTCAGCAGGTCAGGCAGCATCTGTGGAAAAAGAGACAAAGTTAGTGCTTCAGGTCAAAGACCCTGCATGAGACCAAAAACATTAACTCAGTTTCTCTTTCTACAGATGTTGCCCAATCTGCAGTGGGTTTCCAACATTTGCTACTTTTATTTCAGATTACAAGCATCTGCATTAGTTTGACTTCCAATGCTTTCAAACATTCATGTACAAAAACACTCATGACTGTTCCCAGAAAGATAAAATCTCTTTAGATTTTATCATATTATATGTGTTCCTTGCTCTTCCTTCCGAAAGATGTCACTTCACAGAAAGAAATTCCTATTGATATCTCCAACTATTTCAGTTTTAATAGTGCAGATTCTTGAGATTAATAAAGTTCAATTTAGACTGCGTAAGAATCAATTAAATGGATTCTTTCGTCAATCACACAAGATAGATTTTATGTTTTGCTCCACATTTTCATCAACTTCCCCAGATTCAGTCACTCACCTACCTACCTGAGGCAATACTACAGTGGCCAATTAACCTACCACCCATGCACCTTTGGGATGTGGGAGATCATCACACCCAGAGGAAACTCATGCAGTCATAAGGAGAATATACAAACTCAACACTGGTGGTTAGGATTAGACCAGGTTCACTGGAGCTGCATGGCAACAGCTCTACCAGCTGCACCATTTTGTTACCCTGATGTTAACTGTACACCTTGTGGTTAACTTGTATCAATTAATGCCAGTTGAGACTGGATACGAGATTCTGTCACAATGCCACTGCAAATGTGCAAGCACTCAATACTGTCTTAAAATGTCTAACTGTGCAGGACCCGGCAATAATTATTTCAACATGGTGCAACTGCACTGTCTATTATCCATAAGGAGGACTCTCAATCTAGCCACACTGCACCTTGGACCATACATTTACAATTAGTCCAACAGGTTTTAGGATTCAGATACATGGAGCAGACAACTGGAGACAAAGACTAGATAAAATTGGTTTTACTTATAAATCACTACAGAATTGTAGATTATACAGCTTTTCCAATTAAAATCAGTCAAGGATGACAAGCAAGCATCTGATAACACTGTTATACATTGAGTCCAGAAATGAGAAAAATATCCTGGCATTTCAAATATGAGTTTATAATCCCATTATCTCAGATGCAAAATTTAAATGATCATAGGTACTTGTACATCGGACACCAACAGGGTGGTCGATTCCAACTGTGAACAGGGAGCAGCTCTTCAGCTGGCAACTGATCAAGCTGCCTTCTGTAAAGGGAGGAAGCATGTTCACCTTTGTCCTCCAGAACTTGGAAGCAGAGTCATAAAATATACTATGACCTTACAAGACAACGACAAGGGAAGTATACCTTGCTGTGCCCGAGGCTAGGCCAGAGTCAAGTGATGTTGCACCGTGAAAATATGCAGCAATTTGAATACCTCATTCAAAATTCCAGTCAAGGTCAAATATAAGATACAAGATAGTTATTTATTAGTCACATATACATCAAAACACAGTGAAATATGTCTGTTTGCATTTCTGAGAATGTGCTGGGGTAGCCCTCAAGTGTCACCACTCTTCCGGCACCAGCACAGCATGCCCAGAACTTCCTAACTCGTACGTCTTTGTAATGTGGGAGGAAACCGGAGCACCCGGAGGAAACCCATGCAGACACGGGAAGAACTTATAAACTCCTTTCAGACAGGAGTACGAATTGAACCCAGGTCGCTGGTGCTGTACGTCACGCTGACCACTATGCTACCTTGCCTCCCTGCAAAGCCATGAACAGTTTGGTTCAGTATCAAGCTGTTGTCAGCAAGAGGAATTGAGTCGCAGTTTAGGAACTTGTGCACACAGACTCCGGTCTCTCTACTCCTACACCCTTCTTAGAAATAGCTTTTGTATGCTCTAACAAGTAGTATTGATTTGCAGATGCCAGTTCTTATTGGCAGAATTCTACAATTCCTATTAGTAACTCCAACAATTTCAATCAGCACTATTTTAATTACTCAGATACACTCGGAGCTGATAAAGTACAATGCAGCCTATTCTAGATAACAGATTGGATTTGTTCTGTTTCCCTTTCCTTTGTTTCAGAAGTTTCATGAATGGTTGATGAGGACTCTGGTGTGCATGCAACAGACAATATCTCAGCAGACTGCAGAAGAGTTGCAGCCTGGGTGTGCTTTTTGTTCTGGGTCATTTTCTTGATGCTCTTCCGAATTTGAAATCGTCCCGGTCAGCACCTTAAATCCTTGATCAGCAAAAGCAGCAAATATGAAACTGGGCAGGCACGATAGTGTAGCGGTTAGCGTAATGCTATTACAGCACCAGCGACCCAGGTTTGGTCTGCAAAGAGTTTATACGTTCTTCCCGTGACTGTGTGGGTTTCCTCCGGGTGCTCCAGGTTCCTCCCACATTCCAAACACGTATGGGTTAGGAAGTTGTGGGCATGCTATTTTGGCACTGGAAGTGTGGCGACTCTTGTAGTCTGCCCCAAGAATGCTCTATACAAAAAGATGCATTTCACTGTGTTTCGATATACATGTGACTCAAAAAGGTATAAAGTTTATAATCTTATCTTAATGATTAGGCTCCTATTACTATAGATACATGTGAACCACTGTTTCAATGGATGCAGAGGTTAGAAGCAGCACATTATTGGGTCAGCCCTTGTCAGTCAAGATTGGTGGCCACCCTACTGTAGGAGACCAAGGCTGATTTTTTGTTTGCACATGTTATAAAGTTATTGTTAACTCATTGAATTTTCCAGAGAACAATTACTAGGAAATAATTACTATTTTAACAGTCTATTTAACAGAAAATTCTAAAAAAAAAATTCTTACATTTAACAATTTACTTTGGGCTAAGACTCCCCAAGGAGGAAAGGAGGAAAATGTCAATCCAACCACTTCCCAATTTCACTAGATTTTCACCTTCATCCAAAGCTCATTGGGACTCAGTCCTGTCCCAAGAACTACCCCAGGTTACTCCCCCTCACCCCCGCCAATACCTCTCTCTCTCTCTCTGACAAAAAATCATCTCAAAAGAAACTGGTTGACTTCCTACTTATTAGATCTCATCAACTCCCAAGTTAAGGTTGCCAACCTTCAGCACGTTTTCCACCACAAATACTGCCAGGGATCTCCTTCCTCTATCAAGACAAGCCAGATCACATCCACATCTTCAATGTTCCATTTTTTTCTCCTCATCTGTGCGCTGACAAGAGAAAAGAGATAGAAGGAAAGAGAAAAAGTCAAAAAGTGAGGGAAAAAAATGAAGCTGAAATAGAAAGATGAAGGCAAATGAGAAAGATGTGCAAAAAAGAGGTACAGAGCAAGAACAAGAGCAAATGGGGGAAAAAGTAAATCATATTTATCGATGGACAATGGTATGAGAATTCATTCACTGTATGATTCAGCTACAGTCACTGGAGTCTCAGGGGCTCCATGCAGCAAAGCATTTGGGTTCTTATGTAATCCTTTCGTTATTGCAAGGATGTAATTAGTAAATGAAAATACAAAATCGTAGTAAACAAAAGTAGAAGAAAAACACTTCCACAATTCACAGTTGATTTCACTAAAGACTGAAAGGGTACTTCCTTTGGAGGGGAATAAGCTTTTATTCCAAAATACTTTGCCATCATTCCCCATAAAACTTGCAGAAGATACTGGAACCCGAGGGCACATTCCACCAGGCTCAAGGACAACTTCTATGCCACAGTGATAAGGCAATTGAATGGTTCCCTTATATGAGATGGACTCTTGACCTCACAATCTACCTTGTTTGACCTTGCATCTTATTGCCTACCTACAATGCACTTCCCTATAGCTGTGAAACTTTAATCTATATTCTGTTATTGTTTTCACCCTGTACTACCTCACTGCACTGTGTAATGAATTGATCTGTATGAACAGTTTGCAAGACAAGTTTTTCATTGTACCTCAGTACAAGTGACAATAATAAACCGATACTAAATGGGGAGAATGTAACTGAAATCTTGTTTACACAGAGACTGGGGTCTATAGAATCCTGAGGATCTTGATATGATGGATGTGGAGAATATGTTTCCTCTCATGGGGAAGTCTGGCAAAAGCTACCACAAGCATTTGAAGTCAAAGAGTTCTGTGGACCAAGTGTAGGTAAATGGGATCAGTATAGATGGGTCCTTCAGAAAGTAATTGGACCAGTGTTTGAGCGAAGTAACTTGTAGGCTATGGAAGAGAGCAGGAGATGGAACAGAGGAGCCAGTATGGTCTTGATGGGTCAGGTGGCCTCAATCTGCTCCCTAAATATTCTGTGAAACTCCAAAATATGAAAAAAAAGTGCTTTTTAATTTCTTTCCAAAATGGCCTTTGTGTCTCTGAAACTTCTAAATCTACCATCACAGGGAATGTCATGGGAAACTGCCAGTGCTTTAAGGAACCAGCCTTAGAAAGCCTCCAGATAATTTACAGCCATCTTTAAAACACTTGCCTATGGTCAGTCGCTGGGTCCAATTGACCCTCGTTCAATAGGCCTGCACACTAACAGAGTGTAATTGAAGCAGAGCGTCTCCTCAGTGCTGTTTCTCCTTTCTCCTCCCCACATCACACCATTGACTCCAAATCGAAAAACAGAGACACAAAGCTACGCTGCTGACTGGAGAGAAAAGCAATTAATGCTGAAATTGCTTCATTTCACGGTCTCTTCACAAAAACCCTATCCTTTTATTTGCTTTTAGCAAGGATGGTGCTTAGCAGTTAGTGCCTCGTAGCATGAAGCCGGAGTACAATCGATCTTAAAATCTATCACTATCCTTTATCCATCCATCCAATCCATCCATCAATACTCCATCTTATTTATTTATCATCTATTATTTGTCATCTATCAATCAATATCCACCTATCCATCCATTATCTTATTATCTCTCTCTATCATCTATCTCTCCATCTATCAATATCTCTCACTATCTTTCTCTCTCTATCTTTCTTCTCTCTCTATCTTATTTTATCTATCTGTCTACCTGTCTATATATCTAGCTATTTATCTACCTTTGTCTTCTCTATCTCTCTCTATCTATTTATCTAACATTAATTATCTGTTGGCCATCTGTTCTCAATCATCTATCCTACCGGACTAGAAATAAAAATCTGTTATCAGTGGAAGATCATGAGTTTGAGGATTGACTTAAAAATGCAGCTGGTTTACCGGTGTCTTTGATGGAAACCTGTTCTCCCTACTTGGACTGGACCTTTATGTGATTGCTTCCGAACTCGTCTCTCAACCAGCTCATTCAGCACTTAGTGATAAC
>JARFYF010000022.1:16123360-16135526 GCA_030265395.1 Rhina ancylostomus | reverse complement strand
CTTTACTACCTCACTGCACTGTTTAATTAATTGATCTGCATGATCAGTACACAAGACAAGATTTTCACTGTACCTTGGTACAAGTGACAATAATAAACCAATAACAATGCCAAAAATAAAGTTTGTGAAATTCAATTTATTCTTTGACTTGGGATGTAATGCTAAAAAAACCTTGAAAACCAAAGATAAATTTAAGCAAATACACCATGATGTCAAATATGGATGGTGGCAGAAAACTGAATAAACTTCTTGATATCAAACTCAAGTCTCTTTTAGCCTCAGGAGTGTAGAGCCCCTGCCTCTTTACAAATTTATTCCTGCAACTTATCATTTTTGACAAGGATACAAGATGCCCAAGTGTCATTGGGTATCAAGGAGAGCATATCCAATTAATTGGCACAAAAATGTCAACAGGAATAGAACAACAAAATCAAGATAAATTATAAAAGTTACATGCAGTAACAAGGGACTGAATTCAAGCCTGATACTCTGGATGGTTCAAAACATTTTACCTTTCTAAAATCATGACCCTCTCAAACAAAATTCTTGTAATGAATCTAAGCTGCCATATATTCTAGAAATCACCCTTTCAAGCTAATAGTTCACTATTACAAGATATTACAGTTAAACACCATACCTTATTTAAAATAAAGATTAAGGTTTTGTTTAAAAAGCCAGCTGCAATTAAATGGAAGCAATATGTCTGTTATACTGAATAACAGTGCCCACATACCAAAGTTATTAATGGAAATGGAGCTGGAATGAAGCCTAGACAAACAGGATACAGGTCTCCTATTTTGACAGCTATAAGGGGTTCTTAAGTGAGATATGTTTAAGCAGCCATAATTGAATTCAAAATGGCCTTTGAGGTGAAACTCAGAGTCTAAAAATACCAAAGTTTAAGAAATACAAGTTACCTTCCAAGATCAATCAAGAATCTTTCTGCTGTCAGTGACTTGCTATCTGACGTGGCAGACATTAGAAAACCAACATTTCACAGCTCAAGTGTGCAGCCAAAAATTACATGTAAACACTGCACGTCTCCTGCATAGAAAACAAACCAAAAGCGTGCTAAGCAGTATGTTTCCATGCAACTCAGACACTCTGATACTTTGTATAAGCATCCATTTAATACAGATCTTCATACATGAATAAACTTAAATTAGTAAGAAATTACTAAGATCAAGCAGTTTCCAGATGATGGTTGAAATGTCATTGTGTTTGCTTTGAAATATATTGTTCCTCATATAGATGCACTATTTATTCTCCATCTCTAAAGAGTGGTTGGGAGGGGCTTGGCTGTGAGCTGTGATACTGCATGCTTGCTGGATCCATTCAGATGGCACTAAAACAAAAGTCACTAATGCGGTGTGTGGTGTGCAATGGCGGACCAGTTAGGAAGAGTCGACTTGTTTTCCTGAAGGTCAATAAATCCCCAAAGGGATTATGCAGCAATTTCAAATCATCCATGCTTATTTTTTTCTGATAATAAATTACTGGATTTATTGAAGTAATTTCCAAACCTTTGAATCCAAATCTTTGAAAGCAGATTTGAGAGGCATGTATAACCATCCCTACTTCTGGCACGGTAGCGTAGTGGTTAGCACAACGCTATTACAGCACCAGTGACCCGGGTTCTATTCCCGCCGCTGCCCGTGAGGAGTTTATATGTTCTCCCGTGTCTGCGTGGGTTTCCTCTGGGTGCTCCAGTTTCTTCCCACATTCCAAAGACGTATGGGTAAGTTAATTTGGGGGGTTTAAAATGGGTGGTGTGGACTCGTTGGGCCTGAAGGGCCTGTTACCATGCTGTAAATAAAATTTAAAAAAAAATAAATTTGGTGGACTAAATCCTAACTGAATCAATTTTGACCCAATCACATTGAACCATCCCTAATATGGAGGAGCACCCTTTTCAAAAGCTAATATCTAATGAACTTACATTATGTACCAAAGGCATAAAACTGATGAGAAAGTAGTATGTGCCTTAGCGTTCTTAATTCCAAACCAAAGTTCAGTTACTCTCAACAGTGACACAAATTGCAAAATATGTTCCCACTAATAGGTACAGAGTCTCAAAAATCACTTCAGGAATGTTGTGGTGGCCTGCTATGAAAATGAAGCTGCCAGTTTCATTTCTAGCCTCTATCAAGAGGGACATAGACATCTTCAATGCAATTACAGTCTCAGTTTGCTCTGACATCTGTGAATGTCGATTTTAATGTTTCAAATTTAAATAATAAATAAGACAGTTAAACTTTGATAAAAACTACAGCTATGAATAATTTCTTTTAACAAGTGTTGAAATTTTAGTTAATTATACCCTAAACCACTTCAGATGATAAAAGAAAAATGTCCACACAGATTTCAGCATGTCATTTTCAGAAACTAATCACTGCTTCAACTTCAGTTATTGACATTGGGTCAATCCAAAGAATAACCTGGCTGGTTTACCTCAACCTGCATGTCACCAAACCAGGAGTATATCAGCACGGGGTAAATATATATCATAATGCACAAGCAGGAGCAACAAAGGAATTGCACTCTATAATGTTCATTATTGTGTAAAGAAAATTTTATCAAACAGAAATTTCACTTATAAAAATTTAATTTTGCTTGATGAGACTTACATTTATACAATGAAAAAACATATTAATCAATGTATAATTCTCTTTCATGCTCAAGATACAATCTGTCGACTTAATTTTCTATAATGTCCTTCTCCCTTTTGATGTGACCCTGGATAATTAGCAAAATCTGACATAATGAACATTTTTGCATAACCAGGTCATTCATTGTGTACTGCTTCTAATCCCACAAAGTGTGTGCCATGGAGGAAATGACAGAACTGCTAAAAGTCTATTTCAGAATAAACTAGTAACATTTAGGTTTTTATTTAAAGAATATTTTATTTTCAAGAAAACAAGCAACTGAGGTAGCAAAGCAAATTGGCAATCCAAAATTACCAACATTCTACGACACTGGATTTTCCTGCATTGCACTTCAAATGTTCAAGAATCATTATTTCTAATCTCCTTTAAGCTTCACTGTATGCTCCTTTTGCAATATTGATCTTCAAATGTCCTTTAATGAAAAGTATTTCAGCTTCAGATTTTAAATTAATTTATAAACACAAGTGAATATAGTACAATAAGTTACAGCACAGAAGAAGCACTAAAGGTTGCTCTGACATTCAATAAAATCATGGGTGAGCCACTAGCCAAGAAATTTATTGAGCTCTCTCCTCTTATCCCTGGGTTCTCTTCCTATCCAAGATCTATCAATTCCTGTCTAAAATATACTCAACAACTGTGCATCCACATCCCTCAACAAAATTGTTTCAATTGCTCCTCATCCTAGCCACAAGTAAACACCTTGCTCTGATTTACATCTGTGTCAAGCCAGAACCAATAAACTAAGCCTCAATATCAACAGTGTTTTCAAATGTATGTTTGCACTTCCAGATCAAAACTGCAATTAAGCAGCATGGTTTTAAAACAAAACTATGTGGAAAAACTTGACTATTCAAAACTCAAACCTTGAGGTTCTCCTCTGCTGTTGTAACAGAGCAGATCCCCAGGGTTTGGCCGTAACTTCATCGAGAGAATTAATTTCTTACATTAACATTTTACTTTGTTCCACCACCCCCCCCCCCCCCACACACACACACTCGTGATCATCTATTAAATATGAACTTTGTGCAATAAAGCATTAGTGAAAGTTTTTTTTTGAAAAAAGCACTTTTTTTTAACAAGGGTTGCAATGACAGATGTTTTCTTAAGACCGATTTGTGCACATTTAAAAAAGGGTCCATACATTACCTTGCAGAATACTTTATGTAAGCAATAAAGCTTAGAAATACAAAATAAATAACTTGCCGGAGTTTGACATTTACCAGATTTCTGAAATCCAAACTATTTGAAAGTTGGTCTGGTTTACACCATTTCAATGGTACTGAGGAATATTTACAACATAAATGGCTGCAAGTTAGAGTTCATCCCCTTTTGATGCACTAAACATGTGATGCGTATACCAGTAATGTCTACTCCCATTTCCCAAAAGAACTTGGGAAATTGTCTAAAAGCCTGTGAAAAGTGGTGCTATCATGCTGAGCACAGGTATTCACATATAAAATGGGACTTATACTGTTCTCATTGGGATCTCTATGCACAGCTCACAGCTGCCACTCTGACTGCTGGGGAGCTACTTAGCACCTAAACAAATCTCTTTACGATACCCATAGAACAGCAGCAGAAATGCTGTCCCAGAGTTAATGAAAAATGTAAGGGGGGAGGGGTGGTGGTGGTGGTTTGGAAATTATGATGCTCTTTGTTTCTAACCAACCTCCACATAACAAAATGGCCCAATCGACTCCCATGATGTAAAAGGCTAACCACGGGGTCTGTGACTGCTACATACAACTCACAGGAGCATTTGTTTCTATAAAAGTGAAGTGACATCTTTTGTAGGAATAACAAGGAAAAGCAATATAATAACTAAATTCCAATGGGAGATCAGGATGAGAAACACAAATATTTATGCACAAATCTCTGAAAGCACTGAGAAAGCATTAATAAAACATTGAAAAAAACTGCAGATGCTGAAAATCTGAAATAAAAACAGAAAATGCTGGAATCTTTCAGCAGGTCGTGTAGTAAATGTGAAAAGAGAAACAGAAAGAGAAACTTAAAACCAACTCGTTTCCTCATTTCCCGGTTCTTTGACCTGAAACATCAGCTCTTTTTCATTCCACAGATGGTGACTGACCTGTTCAGTGTTTACAGCATTCCCTATTTTAATTCCATGTTAGCTTTTATACCTGGCTAACAACTGTAGCAAAAATGCTCAAATCCAAACTCCATATCACTGTCCATTCCAACCAAGGGTCTTCAACCTGAAAGTTTAACTCTGGTTTCTCTTCTCACAGATGCAGCCTGACCTGCTGAGTATTTCCAGAGTTTTACATTTTTATTTGAGATTTCCCAGCATCTGCATTTTGTTTTAATTTTCATCCGCAGTACTGTTATTTGCCCTAGCAAAACATTATAAAAGTAAACTAAAACAATGCACAAGTCACCTTGTACAAAGACAAAATCTTACAGCAATACTTGTCCAGCTTTCAAATTTACATTCCGTTTCCACAGCAGAGATAGATTCTCCATAATTTTATTGGCAAATTTTGATTTTTCTTTAAAACAACTACTTACGGACTACCTCAAGCTACACTAATCTAGGCACATTCACTCAGTACCCTTTCTAACAGGAACATTAAAGGTCATCATTAGAATGAGATAGAACAACTACGTTACTATCTAGTTTTGAGGAAAGTCATTAAATTTTAAATTCAATGAAGAGGAACAGGCCAATTCATCGTGTCCCAGAAACAAAAGAGGGTGTTACATTTCCCACACCTCTATATTTTCAAAACTATTGGAAGACAAATTAAACATCAGATGCGGGAATCTGAAACGAGAACAGAAATGCTGGAAGAACTCAGCCAGTCAAGTAGCATCTGTGGATTGAGAAACCAGTCAACATTTCAGGTCATCGACCCTTCCTCAGAACTGACTGGCTGCATTCTTCCAGCATTTCTGTTTTTGCTTGAAAAACTATTCTATAGAAGAGTAAATTCTCTGATGCAACACAGTTGCCCATCTGCCATCCACTTTCTCATCAGAATTCAATAATATTCCTAATTATACCACATAAGAGTACAGTTAAAATTCCTTTAAAAGAAGTTATTGCTGATATAGTCTCAGCTGAGACAAGGGTACTTAAAGTCACAACTGTAACTGGATGCCATCCATTTTAACTCTAAATGCTGATAGAATCATTCACCAAACGAAGCCAGTGAACCTCAGTGGGAGCTGCTGGGTCACTGTGTATTCAGATATTCAACAAGGCTTGGGCCGGTGCCCAGGTTTGGAGGGATTCATGTGGGATCCCATTATTAAAGGGAGGAAGAATTCAGAAGTTTGATTCTGGGAATCAGCAGCTCACAGGTTTCACATCAGTTGGAGAGAAATTGTTGGTAAGTTTTGTGGTAGAAGTAATTTGCATTCTCTTGGAAAGTTCAGACTGGGAAATGTCATTGTTGGCTCATCAGCTTGATCGAGGACATGACCTATGTGATGCAAGACTATATCTTATTAATGTCTGTTGATTTCCACATCACTTCACTAACAAAAACATGGTAGACTTGGACAGAAAAATGCTGCTAGTAGTGAGTTGCTCTTGTCCCAAGCCAAGGTTACGTCTGCACTTATCTTTAGTAGATCTCCCACCCCCACATTAATGATTCGAAGTGCTGGGCCAATCATCGAGGCTTGAATGCAGCAGGGCCTTGCGTGTTTAAATTCACTCAGGTATTCAGACAATTAAAATATTTAAATGCATTAAAACAATTTAAAAGCAACATAAAATTTGCTAAAAATCACCTTGCTTTGTTTTTTGCAGCCATTCCTCCCCATTCAAATGGATGAATACACTGTTCCTGCGACAGAACTAACCTGGCTCCATTCATTCATACAGATCCTTCTGAGTTCTGAGGAAATGGCACAAATTTGGGCTCAGTAGCTGGAGTTTAATATCCCAGGGCTTTCTTGAAACATGCAAGGAACAGCCAGCAGCAACTTACAATCCTTCTGTCTTTGGGCAAAAATTCTGGCCGCTGTCAGTTATGCAGGACAACGGCAACAGTTATGTGGGTAACCACTGATATTTCCCCACAAAATATTATTTGGCAGATATAAGCCATTGTGTTAAAGAGTAATAGCAAAGTTAAGAGATTTATGCAGAAGTTTGTTGGAACATGGAGTCACAACATTTGGATCAGGAGATCACAACTCCTGGAAGCACTGGATAAATTCCAAAACTGCATCCAATTCATGTATGTAATTTTTTTTTAGTTCCTGGTGACATACTAAAGAAGAGTTTAGCTTATGCATGGCCAGTACTGCCAAGAATGAATAAACAGGAGATTGTGAGCTGTAGCCCTATGCACTGGTGATTTGAAACACAGTCATTTTGGATTTAATCCCATCTATTGACCTCCCAAAGTTGAGCATGCCAACAGCAGCAAAAAAAATCACCAGTATGTCGTTGATCGATATCTTCTGTGTGTCACTGTGACCACGTAAGAGTTTGGCATATTCTCAAGCTCCTTCAGGAGAGTTTACAGGATTGAAATAACAGGTGGATAAAAAATTTTATCCTGACCTCAGGCATCCTGCACAAACATGACGCACCTGGAGGCATTCCTGGAAGACAATCTGACTGGGAGAATAAGCAGAGGGATTGCAAAACAGACTAAGTTGCTGGGTGAAGCAGGAAGATGAGTAGGAACAATGACAGGATGCCATTTTCACCAAGGTATTTCAGAAGCAATTTTTCTGAACATCAAAATGGGCAATTGCAGGAGACATCTCTACTTCCATAAGGATGTCCCCACATGAAATCTTCCATCCTGTAATGATTCAGCACTTTGGAGCTGGACAAGGACAACAGTGACAGTTGAAAGAGGTGACTGTGGCCAATGACCATCATGAGCCAATCTACTTCCAGGGTGGAGCTGAAGCTCCAAGAAGCATCTCCCAGTCTGCCATCCCCAATGCATAATGGAGATCAATGACAACCTTTATCCCAAAAGATTCAGGGTGAAACAGCATGGAAACAGGCCCTTCAGCCCACTGAATCCATGCCAACCATTAAGCACCCATTTGCACTAATCCTAACAATTCCACTTTAATTCTCTTCACATTCCTATAACCTACCCCCAGATTTTACCACTCACCCACACAGTGGTGTTGATTTACACTAGGCAATTAACAAATCAACCTGCACAAATTTGGGATGTGGGAGGAAACTGGAGCACCTGAAGGAAACGCATGTGGTCTACGATCTGCACCACTGTCACCCCTAAACTGATTATATTTCTAAAGAACATCCATCAGAAGGGGTGCATGTCTCCTCAAGGATTGCAGGCCTTCACTGCCCCCATGTCTGAGCCAATCTTTCCTTCCAATGTCACATTAGAGGCTGCAGGAAGACTGCTGACTTTAAGTTGAGGAAAAAGTTGATTCCCCAGAGGATTCAGACACTATCTCTATTTCGCTCTCCACAGATGACACTGTAACCCGCTAAATATTTCCAGCATTTTCCATTTTTATTCCTCTTCAGTCCTCTTAAATCTACCCATTGGCCAATTCCTCAATAAAGATGCAGTGGGGGTACATGTTGTCCAATTCTACCCTACCATGCTTCCTCTACCTCTTCCCCACCTCCCTCTCCCTGCCACTCCACATATACCCAGCTGCATCTTTATCCAAACTCCCATCTGATTTATGAATGCTTGCATGATAATTATGACCACTAACTCTGTGAACAGAGTTCCTGCTTGTGAACAGAAACATCTTTATGCTAATTTTCTAACATCCTGGATCACCATCAGGTCACGTCCAGTAAAACAATGTCCCATGTTGCCCAGTCATAACTCAAGTATAATCTCTCCATTCTTGTATCATTCTAAGAAAGTATTTTGTCTACCTATTTCATAATCTCAAAATCAATTGTACATTTCTGGGAGCTAAAAGCTCACAGAACAGAATGAAACAAGTTACAATGCAAGTTTAACATAAACTTTTCAAATCTCTCCCTACAAATGAATCCCTTTCTCAGTAACTTACTTTTAGTCATTTATGAGAACCTGCAATTCCTCTGCCCTATTTAAACACTAAAAGCAGAGAAGTTTGTCTTTTGTTAATTGCTCCATCTCCTGCAGGAATATTTACTGCCAGTTGAAATCACATCTGCATATTTTACTTCACTGAAGTCAATGGAACAAAATGTGTAAACGTTTCAACAACAGCCAATACTCACATTTAGTATTCGTAACCAACGTCACAATTCTCCCCTACATTTGCCAAGGTTCCTTGTTTTCTACCTCTTCATTCTTTTTTTAACGATGAAATACAAATGGAGTTCTCATTATTTTTTAAGCTTTCAAAGGAAAACAAAATGGATGAATTATTCCAGTAGAGAAAGATACAAAGTTTGCAGGGCAGCAATGCAGTGGGGCTGGTCTAATATTACTGTAACAGAGGGCCAGAAAACACATTCTGTTCTGGACTGGCTTTTATGGTCCTGGAAATCTCCAAGGTCTTCCTTCTCATATCACCAAGCACTAAGAGCCACGAGGTAATGTAGCTCAATCAAACCCTGGTTAGACCACACTCAGAATATTGTGTTCAGTTCCGGTTGCTTCACTATCAGAAGGATGTGGAAGCTTTAGAGAGGGTGCAGAGGAGATTTACCAGGATGCTGCCTGGATTGGAGAGCATGTCTTATGATGTCATGTTGTTATTCCTACCACCTGATGGCACCCAGTGAACATATCCATGTTCACAAAGGTTCAGCCAAGCTTCTGCACAGTGATGATATGAAGCTTCTATGAGTCACTTAACCACTAAATGTGTCAACAGCTACGGTAGCCATGGTGACCAATTAACAGCATGTCAGCTCACCAATAAATTAACAGGACAAACCAGAGATATTCCCAGATGCATTTGAAAGACACCATGCTAACTTTCAACACAGTCCCACTCTCCTACACAATCTCCCCACAATCTATTCTCTCACATCCCCCTTTCCCCCCCAATCACACACCAGTTTCAACTCACAGTGGTCAACTAACCCACTAACCTGCACACCTTTGGGTTGTAGGAGGATATCAGGGTGCCTAGGAAAAAATCCCAGTGGTCACAGGGAAGAAGGGCAAACTCCACACAGGAGGTAGGAACAAACCCAGATCACTGGAACCATGAAGAGGCAGCACTACCTGGGTTCTATAAATCTTGCATTCCCATCTTTAACAGATTCTGTTTTCAATATTTTAATGAGATGACCAATGTTTGCAAGCATCATCCAGCCAACTATAAAGTCATCCAAACAAAAATAAGGGACAGAATTCCAGATGGTGGATTTGGATCTCAATCCCCAGTACCCAAATGTATCCATCCTAGTATCCATTTCATGTAAAACAAAACCTCAAACTTCTCAGAATTTTTTTTAATGAAGCAATATGTCACATTTAGATGTGATTTTATCAGCATTTAAAATAAGTTGCCCAAGTCAAAGGACAATGAGAATATCTGGAACAAATCACAGGATTACAGTGGGAACTACAGACCAACAGTGCAATTGGTGTAGGAAATTGTTGGTTGCACACACTTCAAGCTACTCAGCAGCATGAATGTACCAGCTCAGTGGTAGGACAGGCTCAAGCTGGTAGGTACAGAGGTTTGAAAATGGGTATCATAACACCCATTGATTTCTACAACAATGCACTGCACTGTTAAATTGGAGTCGAAATAGTAGACTGCAGCACCTGGCAGCCTAATTAGTTGGACTCATCGGAGCCAAAGCATCTGCTCCCGAGTTGGAATTGACTGCTCTGTACTATCACACCAAGACTGAACTCATGCAAGTATAGCATGAAAATCCATGCAATGACAGTAAGCAGTTTGAAAAAGTGCCAAAACAGTTGGGTTCATGAAATATGACCAGTTGAATGATATTCCAAAATGTGGGAACTAGACCTGTAGGGAAGAAAAAAAGTCAAGATTACAGAGATGTTCATATTAGAAAAGGATATTAGACGGCAAACCGTTAGGTTCATTTTTTTTTTGAAACAAAAGTGGTGGGCTACAAAAGGAGGAAGAAAGTGATGATTAATCTCAGTTAGATTATTCCAAGGTTATTATTTGCAGTTTGTGCCCCCATACCATCAAAAGGATATTTAAGGTCTGGAAAAAAAAAATCAATGTAAAAGAGTTATAAAGGAGGTCCTCAGAGTTGAACAGCTGTAATATAAAAAGACGAAGGGGAGACCAGATTTATAACTTTTAAAGTAATGATGAGGACCGAAAGGGTGAATGTAGAAGTATTTTGCTGACTGACAATGCCTGGATGGGCGATATAAATACAAGATACCAATGAACAAATCAGATAAGGAATTTGAGAACATTTTACAACAGGCGCCAGTTTCATTTCTTACCAAAACCAATAATGGAATTAAAATGTCAAACACTGAACAATCATCTACTTAACATTCTGCAAATTTTATTTAAAATAAAAATCTAGTAAAACTGACAGAAAACACCACATGCACATTTATTAATAGGCTTGAGTGTTCATTTATGTTGAGCTGCTTTTGAAGGCATTGGAAATATCCACGGCTGCCAGTGCAGATGTTTTTACTATGGAAGTACATTTCTGCAAGTACAATATACATCCAATTTAGAAGGGAGCATGTCATAAGATGCATCTGCAAAAAAACAATGCTGTGAAATTTCTGCAAAAGAGTTGCTAACTGATCTCAACTGAGAATTTTTCTAGCTGGAATTTCCAATAAAAACATTAATTTCTCTTTGAAACAAGTACAATGAACATTTCATTTCCCAGCGTTATAATTCAAGGTACAATCTATGATCTGCAAGGCACTTAGAAATTACCTGCAGTAATAATATGGTAAACTACTTCAATTTGGAAAACTACAAATTATATAGCAGGAATAGATTTTTGTATCCAAAAACATCAAAATATCCCTGATCATAAATAGTTAGCCTTGCCAGATAAGCTTTCAATTAGAAATGCACTGAAACATTAAAAGTAACTGATTTCACATTGGTCATCCATTATATCACTGGCTTTTAGTCTCTTCTCTACATTTCCGCAGTGAGCAGCAACATTTGCTTAAACAAATTATTGTGCATTCCTTGTCAATGCATCTCAAGTTCTTAACTAAAATTGTTCTTCAAAGGGTTTGATTTTCTAAAAATATCTCTAAATGGGAAGAGGGTATTAATTGAGAAGGCTACCCCATATATCATTGGCTACAATTTATTTCAAGGAGCAAGGGGAACATTACATTGGAAACCTTCTGATGCTCAAGGTCAGTAACATATTGATCTGGTTTTGTCAATTACTCAGCTCAGTGAGTGGCATACATGCAAATACTCTAAGCTCAAACATCCAGCTCAGCAGCAAAAGACTGAAATTTTTGTGCTAATCAGTGGCATTAAATGCATGACTTAGTTGTGTCTGGGCGTTGAACTCCAGTTCCGAAAGTTCAGGAAGAACATTGTAATAAGCAAACAGATGCTTTGTTTAA
>JARFYF010000022.1:16081070-16095168 GCA_030265395.1 Rhina ancylostomus | reverse complement strand
ATCCTATTTTTCTCCCTGAAATTTTCTTGTGCTCCATGTATGTTGCAGTTTGCTTCCTATCTCACTTTACCTTGTACATTCATCTCCTAGTCATTTAACTCTTCTGATTTACGTCCTACCAGAGACTTTTGTTCTGGTACTCCTACCCTACTTTCCCTACCCCCGTATTTGTTAAAAACAGGAAAAGAACAATCCTCAGCAAACAGAACCAAGCAATCCCACAATCAATGGAATGGAGCAGAGCTCTGAAATCTTGGCACATCAAGTAGCGAATGGTGGAGGACAATGAAATGAACAAAAGGATGAGGTGACTCCAAGAACATCCCCATCCTCAAGACCAGCAGAGCCCAGAAGCTGGGTGCCAATAACCAGGGTGAAGTCAATGCAGTAAACTGCAGGCAAATGTGCCAAATAGATAATGCAATTTGGTTTGTTCCCAATGTCCACACAATCATAGTAGCCAGACTTTAGTCAAATTGATGCATGCCATGTGATATCAGGAAACAGCTGAGAGCACAGGATGCAACAAAACCCAAGGGACCAGAAACATCCCAGCCCTGTTACCATGGATACACATTCTAGAACTAACTGCATCACTAGCCAAGCTGTTCAATATGGCAAGAATATTTAAAATTGCCCAGATGCATACAGTCCACAAAAAAGGCACAAGCAACCCCACTAATTTCCACCTGTGTCTACCATCAAGCATCAACACAGTGATTGAAGGTATCAACGGTGGCTAAGAGGCAGAAGTTACTGACCAATGTTTAGCTTGCAATTTGCTAAGGACACCCAGTGTTAGATCTCGATGCAGCCTTGGCCCAAACATGGATCGTTAGCTGAATTCCATGAATAAGGCAAGAGAGACTGCTCTTGACATCAAGGATCCCTGTTAAAAAAAGAGGAAGTTAATGGGAACCAAGGAGAAAACCATCAGCAGATTGGAATCATACTGCATGTACAGTTTGTTGGAGGCCAATCAACTCAGCCCCATTGCAGGAACATCTCAGGATTTGGTCCTCGGCCCAACTATCTTCATCCAATTCAAAGACCTACCCTCTATAATATCAGGAGTGGGGATGTTTGCTGGTGATTACCCAATGTTTAATTCCATTTTTCTCTCCTTAGAAAATTAATCCATGCTGGCATGCAGCAAGACCTAGACAACATTTAGGCATGAGCTGACAAGTTACAGACAATCATCATCACCAGTAGGACACTGCTGAACCAGTTATCCCTGATTTTCACAGCACAACCATTGCCAAATCCCTGAGAATCAGTGTCCTGGAGATCCCCACTGACCAGAAATTTAACTCAACCAGCCATGTAAAATAGTGTTGATTATATGAGTATTCAGAGGCAGTGTGACTCATCTCCTGACTTGCCAAAGGGTGTCTGCCATTTACAAGGCATACAAAAAGCTTAATGAAATCTCACCACTTTCCTGGATGATTATTGTTCCAACAATGCTCAAGAAGCATAACATAACATTTGCTGTGTGGATTCAGAATTGGCTCACCCATAGAAGACAGAGGGTGGTGGTAGATGGAGCATAATCTGCTTGGAGATCGGTGACCAGTGGTGTTCCGCAGGGATCTGTTCTGGGACCCCTGCTCTGTGATTTTTATAAATGACTTGGATGAAGAGTAGGTTAGTAGGTTTGTTGATGACATGAAGGTCAGTGGTGTTGTAGATAGTGTAGAAGGTTGTTGTAGATTAGAACAGGACATTGATAGGATGTAGAGCTGGGCTAAGTGGAGGATGGAGTTCAACCCAGAAAAGTGTGAAGTGATACACTTTGGAAGATCAAATTACAAGGTTAATGGCAGGGCTCTTAACAGTGTGGAGGAACAGAGGGATCTTGGGGTCCACGTCCATAGATCCCTCAAAGTTGCCACTCATGTCGATAGGGCTGTTAAGAAGGCATATGGTGTGCTGGCCTTCATTAGTCAGTGTATTGCGTTCAAGAGCCATGAGGTAATGTTGCAGCACTACAAAATTCTGGTTTGACCACACTTAAGAGTATTGTGTTCAGTTCTGGTCGCGTCATTATCGGAAGGATGTGGAAGCTTTAGCGAGGGTGCAGAGGAGATTTACCAGGATGCTGCCCAGATTGAAGAGCATGTCTTATGAGGATAGGATGAGCGAGCTAGGGCTTTTCTCTTTGGAGAGGAAATGGATGAAAGGTCTATAAGATGATAAGAGATCAAATGGACAGTCAGAGACTTTTCCCCAGGGTGAAAATGGCTCACCCAAGGGGGCATAATTTTAAAGTGACTGGAGGAAGGTGTAAGGGGAATGACTACAGTTTGAAAGAGTTCACTGACTATTTTGAGATGCTCATGAAGGGATGCAGGAGGTATTCATAGACACAAAACTATTTCTCTTCCTACCCGTTAAAATTTAGCACATTAAAAAAAATGAAAAGGCAAATCATTTATCTTTTGAACATCTGTACTTTTCAGCATGTGTAATACTGGATTTCAAACAAATATCAAGAGTATTAGGGAATTAACATGTCGCAAATTAAAAACATTCTGTTCCAAAACAAATTGGACACGAAAACTAAAATCAAAGTTCTGTTTCTAGCTGGTTGCTTGTAAATTCTACATTAACTCAGCTTTGTGCAGCAGAACATCAAACACTTCTCTGGAGTTATGGCTTTTAAACCTTTCAGTTTAAACAAAGGGTCGAAATAAGTTTATTGAAAAAGATAGCCCTAAATTTTTCTGTCTTAGTGTGCACTTGGATCCCCTTTAAGTCTTTCCTATCTCACCATAAACCTGTGATCTCTATTATTAGACTCTCCTACCCTGGGAAGAAGAATGTGACTATCTACCCTATCTGTGCCACTCATGAGTTTATGAACCTCTATTCTGTCACCGCCCTCAGCCTCCTTTGCTCCAGGAAAAGTAGTCACAGCCTAAACAATTGCTTCTCCTAACTCAAGTCTTCCAGTCCAGGCAACATTCCTGTGACTCTTTGCTGCACCCTCTCTATAGAGATTTTATATTGACATGACTCATTTATATATAATTACACCACTCCCCCAGACTTCACATTCTTTCAGCCCTCACTATTACCACTTGTATACTTCAAGATTTCTGCCCTCCATCCTCTTGTTTTCTCCTCTCTTCCCTCTTTTTCTCCAGCTTATTTTTTAAATCTTGAACTTTCCCCTGTACTAGTCAAACTCAAGTTTATTGTTATATGCACATGTATGCACAGGTGCAAAGAAAAACTTGCTTGCGGCGGCACAGGCACATAACATCATATGACAATGAAATGGAACATAGTTTGGATGAAAGGTCAATGACTTGGAACATTAACTGTTTTTCTCTCCACAGATGCTGAGTATTTCCAGCATCTTATGTTTTATTTCAAATTTCCAGCATCTGTAGCATTTTGCTTTGGGTCTAGGATAACCACAAGGTACAGAATGACTGTTGTTAGACCTCAAGTCTGCTACATTTACCATCTGAGGTTCTTAAAAGGTAAACAAATACTACCATTCACTTGGATGAAAAAATATTTATTATTTGATTCTGCAGATGACCTCAGCACAATGTGATATGGCATGATATTAACATACTGATGCGAAGACCGAATTGTCCATTCAACACAAACAACAGGTAATTCAATAGCATTATTATAATGAGAACAACCTTACATATTCAAAAAATGGTGAATAAAAAGCAGTTTATAGATAATCACATGCATTCAAAAGACAAATTCATGACTTTAAAGTTTCATTGAACATTGAACAGTACAGCACAAAGAGGCCCTTCAGCCCACCATATCTGTGCTGACCATGATGTCAATCTAACTAATCATATCATGGTTGAGATCCCTCTATTCCCTACCTGGTCATGCGCCTGTCTAAATGCCTCTTAAATATTGTTATTGTATCTGCCTCTGCTACTTCCTCTGGCAGTGGATTCTAGGTACCTACCACTCTCTGTTTCAAAAAAAACTTGCCTCACACATCTCCATTAAACTTTGCCCCTCTCACCTTAAAACTGATACTTGACATTTCCACCCTGGGAAAAAAGCTTTGACTGTCCTAACTTTATATACTTCTCAGGTCGCCCCTCAGCCTCCAGCGCTCCAGAAGAGAAAACAATCCAAGTTTGTCCAATCTCTCCTTATAGATAAAACATTCTAATCCAGGCAACTTCCAAGCAAACTTTTCTGCAACCCCTCCAAAACCTTCACATCTTTCCTATAGTGTAGTGACCAGAACCGCATACATTACTCTAAACATGGGCTATCCAAAGTTTTATACAGCTGCAACATGACTTGCTGACTTTTATACTCAATGCCCTGATTGATAAAGGCAAGCCTGCCATATCCCTTTTCTACCATCCTTTCCATTTTTGTTGCCGCTGTCAGGGAGCTAGGGACTTGCAAAAATGCTCAGTAAATTGGACTAATGAGGGATTTTATCAAGCCACTCTGTCACATTTTACTCATTGTGGAGCACCTTGAAAAAAAATACTTCTGATGAAGTGTCTTCTGTTTCTTTTTCTCCCCCACAGATGCTGCCTGACCTGCCGAGCATCTCAGATTTCAGCATCTACAGTTTCTTTTTGACTTTCATTTTACTCATCATTATTAGTCCAGTATAATTCTTGCTATTGTCTAGAATCTAAATTGGCATTCACCCTTCAACTCACATCTCCCTCGTGTGTTTTTTTCCCTTAACCAGTTACTGCTTCCTTCTATTCTTTGAATTTATCCTTTTTCTTTGTTTGATGTAGCTCTTTACTCGACAATTCACTCTGTGCATTTATTCAATGCATAGGTACAATCATATGAAGGCTACTTCTGATCATAGAGCTATAGAATCTTGCAACACTGCAAGAAGCCACTTGGCCCATCACGTTTATAATGGATGCTTGAAAGACCAACACAACTGGTTCCATTCCCTGATCATTTCCTCCATAGTCTGAGAATTTACAGCTTGCCAAGCAAATTTCCAATAGTCATTTGAAAGTTACTGTTAAATCTGCTTTCATAACATTTTCAGGCAGCATATTCCAAGATCATAATAATCCATCAACTTGAATGGAAACTTGACAGACTATTGCATATGGCTATCCAAAATTTTTCCTTTTCAAAAATCCTGAATTAGTTTGCAAGTTCAAACATTTTACTACACAACTGCTTCTTTGACAACACGACTTGATAGATCGTTGCTCCTTTCAAGTTGAGGTAAAGCTTTTCCAATTCTGTTTATTGACCTATGTCAGTTCACGTTATCCACAAAAATACACCCAATTGCATCGTTTATTTCAGCATTTGCTTTTGACATATTAACAACATGAAGCCAGACTGAATGTCACCTTTTCCAAAAATATAATCATATCCACTCTCCCCAGAGCAACTACAGCTGCCTTTTAAGATTGACTATAATTTTTTTTAAAATCTATTGAAAAATGGGGCAGAGTAGATCCATTGTAAATGAAATTTACTGAACCCCCATTAATCAATCTGTTCAGATCTGTAAATTTAGACAGTTATTACACTAACATAAATGAAGCAAAAGAAAGCTTTACTCTATCACTTGGTTGAGTAGCGATTTTGCTTTTATGGCAACTTTTAACCTAATGAGCCTTAGCAACAACATAATATAAACAAAGGGATAATGGGAAAAAAGGCTGGTTATTCTTCTAGTGGCCCATCTCCCCCCATCTACATGGCAGAAGTTAGCAGTGTAAACAAATACTGTCCACTTACTAGAATCCTGTTGCCCATGGTGCTGTCGCATGCCAATGCTTAAGTAAGTCACTAGCTCCTGGGTGCCACTTTCATGTTGAAATACCTGCAATACTTGCAGGCAACAGTTGAGCATCCTAAGGATGCATAATGCAAGCTCCACTAGATGGAGTTTTCAGATATTCTTTTGAATTTAAGGCAATATTTTTTGGGATAAAACAAAACATTCAAAGTTTTGCTGTAAGGAACAATATTTGAAGAATGTCAACAAAGGAACAAAAACAGAAAATGCTGTAAACGCTCATTAGGTCAGACAACAATCATGGAAAGAAAAAGAGTTAATGTTTCAGACTGAAGACCCTCCCACAGAATTGATAATGGTGGATATTTGAACTGAAATGCTAACTCTGCTTCTCTTTCCACATACTGCCCGATCTGCTGAATGTTTCAGGCATTTTCTCTCTTTATTTCAGATTTTCAGCATCTAGAGTATTTTTGATTTTCATCTTGGTAGAAGGCTGGACGTATCATAATGTAATAGAGCCTTGGACAAGTCCAATCTTCATGAGTACAAAAACACATTCATTCTTCACTCTAGTTGCAAATTAGACAGTGACACATACATTTTGTCCTTAGACTGGGCTGTGGGACTTTGCAGAGCAAATAGAACATCATTGTGAAACAAAAAAGGTGATTGAAGAAAACATTACAAAATGGCTTCCTAGTCAATCATAAAAAGTGACAGGTGAAAGATACTTGGAGGATTAGATAGAAGATGTGGGATGTTTAAAATAATCTTCACTGTTTTGCAGGTTAGGACTGTATGGAACATTTAACAGTTTATCAACTAAATGTTCGGCACCTGCATCTAACAATTTTATTCTGCATATATAACTAAAGCCTTTATTATTTTACAGTAATGTAGATAAAGAATAAATCATAATCTCACGATTTATCACAGGAAAATCAATCACAAAAAGTCCACATTCTGGCACTGGTGCCCTCAGATGTTTTGAACTGTAATCTCTGTCAACATCTTCACATACAATCTATATCACCCCATAACCTGTGACGCGTGGAACAGACTCAGCAATAAATACAGGCAATGACAGTGTCTGGTTGTTAATTTGATCGTCCTTACATTTATTAAAGGTTTGCATTTTGAAAAACCAAACACAGGTAGTCCTATTAGCTGAAACCCTTAGCATTGCATTACTTGATGTCATGGTCACTGATTCATTTTCATCAAGGAACATCTGAAGGAATACAAGGAAAGCATTCTTTTTTTTCCAATATTGTGTTTACACTTCCAGTCAGGGGGCCAATGAGATGATAATATGAAAACACCACAGAGAGAAACAAAGAAGAATTAATAAGGTTCCATATTGCCTTATTACTGCAGACAAATGTTAAAACTAAAAACAATCTTCAGTCTCATACTATTCTGTGATTAATTACATCCCTCCTCCCACTCAATGATGCATCATGCATAAACATGTAAAGAAACTGAAAATTGCACAACATACTTTTTTTGCACGATGAGCATTTAGAAAGATTTCAAAAACAGCTGTAAACTGGAATTATTCACTCTGGGGAAATGACTCAAGCTTCATTCATGGAGCAAATCACAATGATGCTAGGAGGAACTCAGCAAGCCCAGCAGCATCCATGCAGGAAAGCAGGCAGTCGGCAGAGAATGACGAAAAATAACAGTCCTGAGCACATCCTGGAGAGTGAGGCCAGAGCTGTGGAAGAGAGAGAGAGAAGGCCAGAAATTGTCACACAGACAGTGCAGAGAGGGTGAAGTGGAGGGCACAGAGAGAGAACCAGAGAGAGCAGCAATGGATCAAGTGAACATAGCAGAGATCCAGGCTGGAGCTGAACTGGAATGCCTAGAAATGGACCTGGAAGCCATGTGGAACAAGATGGCGGTATAGACACAGAGTGAGAAAGGTCACGTGCCTGTGGAACTGAGTCTGAGTGAGCACATGGTCGAGGAACCGGAGATCAGAGGGGGAGCACAGAGAAAGGGACTCACGAAACTCCCATTGAAGAGAGAAAGAAAACTTCTTCAAAGTGGGCATCCTTGAAGATATTTTGCAGTGCAGCAGTAATACTAGAGAAACAACGGACTGCAGAAGCTGGAATCTAGATGAAAGACATCATGATGTTGGAGGAACTCAGCAGGTTGGGCAGTATCTGCAGAGAAAAGCAGGCGATCGGCAGAGGACTATGAAAAATAACGGTCCCAGCTCTACCCTCTCTGCACCCTCAGCTCCACCCTGTCTATGTGCCACTTTCTGGCCCTCACTCTTTCTCTTCCACAGCTCCGGGCCTCGCTTTCCAAGATTTGCCCAGGACTATTACGTTTCGTCATTCTCAGCCAACCGCCTGCTTTTCTCCATGGATGCTGCCTGGCCTGCTGAGTTTCTCCAGCATCATTGTTGTTTTTCATTCGTGGAGCAATGTCACATCATCCTTTCCCCATTTATGACCGTTAAGTACTTTTCTTGTAGTACTTGTGTTTTTCCTTGACAGAAATGAACCAAAGGCCATGAAATTAAGTTAACAGGAGGCTGAGTGTTTCAGCTGACATTACAGTTTTAGTGTTCAGCTTTTCTAAAGAAAGCCTTTAATAAATGTCAGACTATCAAGCTAACTACCAGATGCCATCATTGACTGCATTCCTTGATGAATCTGTTCTAAGCATAGAGGGCTATGAGGTGGTAAGGATCAAGAGTTGATGATGTTGGCAATGGTTACAGTTCAAAGCATTCCACTTGGTCTATTCAGATATCAGTTAATAACCTCTTCTGTAACAGCTAACAGCCAGGACAATGAGCAACCTGTTTGCAGGAACCATAAAAAGCAAGCAAATAGTTCTTTGCAAGCAGCAACATAATTGGCAAACCATAATTTCTGCTCAATGGGGAAGAGGCTGCCAGAAGTAAAGATGCAGCTTCACAAGGTGTTTAGATTTATGGACAAATTAGTTAGGGAAAGTATGAAATTATCTTGACATAAATCTGTGATACAATAAAGTGCTGCAAAAAAAATTCTGCCTTATCAGTTTCAGAGTTTAACACCAAAGTTGTTATTTTGGCTCAGGGCACCCTAACTCTTGTATTCAATGCCCTGACTGAAGACAAGCATCTTTTTCACCACCTTGTCCACCTGTGTCACCACTTTTAGGGAAATATGTACCTGTACCCCTAGGCGTCTGCATTCTAGGAGACTCTCCAGGGTGCTACTACTTCCTGTGGAAATCTTGCCCTTAGTTATTTGACCAAAATGCAACACCTTACACTTAACCCTGTTAAATTCCATCTGCCAGTTCTTGGTCCACTTTCCCAATTGATCTGGATCCTGTTGCAATCTTAAATAAACTTCTTCACTGTCAACTACACCGTGAATGTGGGTGCCATCCACAAGCTTGCTAACCACATTAACAAGAAAGCTCACCAGTGCCTCTACTTCTCACTAGCACCTCTACTTCCTCAGGAGGCTAAAGAAATTTGGTTTGTCCCCTTTGATTTTCATCAACTTTTACAGATGCACCACAGAAAGCATCCTATTTGGATGCATCACGGCTTGGTATGGCAACTGCTCTGCCCAGGACTGCAAGAAACTGCAGAGAGTTGTAGACACAGCCTAGCACATCATGGAAACCAGCCTCCCCTCCATGTACTCTGTCTTTACTTCTTGCTGCCTTGGTGAAGCAGCCAGCATAATCAAAGACACCACCCACCTGAGTCATTCTCTCTTCTCCTCTCTCCCATCAGGCAGAAGATACAGGAGCCTGAGGGCACATACCACCATGCTCAAGAACAGCTTCTATCCTACTGTGATAAGACTACTGAACAAGTCCCTTATACAATTAGACAGACTCTTGACCTCAATCTACCTTGTTATGACCTTGCACCTTATTATCTACCTGCAATGCACTTCCCTGTAGCTGTGGCATTTTACTCTGAACTGGTATTGCTTTTACCCTGTACTACCTCAATGCGCTCTGTAATGAATTGATCTGTACGAACAGCATGCAAGACAAGTTTTTCACTGTACCTTGGTATGAGTGACAATAATAAACCAACACCAATACTAATGTTTCACGGAAAGAATTGTTTTTCAGTTACATAATACTGAAATAACAGTGTTTTGTAATTGTATCTGTGTGCAGAAGAATAGTTCATTCCTGTCATTGTACCCAACTTTTTGGAGGAAAAGACCAAGCAAAATGGCCCTTCCCCATACTAAATGTCCAACAACTAAGCAAAGTACTGTGTCAGATTTTGCTGTTGTGGATTTAACATATTTGTTGCTGGTGGAACTTTCCCTTGTATGTAAGGGTTTTCCATTTTTTGAGTGGTACGTTGGTGAAACAGCAAGCCAGTGAGGAAAGAGGGCATCTGCATCCTTAGTTGACATGGGAGGTAGTGCCTTAGCCAACCAGAATAAATGATTTTTAAACAACAGCAGAAAGACCAAGAAGGAAGTGTAACTTAATGTGAATACAGATTATAGTGGCATTCAGGAGGCTTTTAGACAGGCACATGAACATGCAGGGTTGGAGGGATATAGATCATGTGCAGGCATAAGGGATTAGTTCAATTTGGCATCATGCTCAGCACAGATATCATGGGCCAAAGGGCCTGTTCCTGTGCTGTACTGTTCTATGTTCTACAGGAAATTAAAAATGATAAATTGGATTAAGAGAGAAAGAAAAAGAGAGATTGGAAGTATCAGAGTTGTTGGTCTGGAGGAAACTTCAGTTATAGCATGAGCCAATTGACCTTATTACACCTGTGTTGTGGCCGGATGAGGGAGGAGCATTGTCACGCCCAAGGTGGCAAGGATAAATTGGAAACTGGCAGCTGGTAGATCAGATTGAAAGGGAAAATAGATTAGAAGATCTTTAAGATCTAACTAGAATAGGAACATGAGGGCATGTGACTCCATACTCGCACCTTTCTTTGTCAGGGCAATTAATTTTTTGTACAAGGGGGTCACATATAGTTGAAATTTCTTAACCTTGTGTAAATTTAATTTTTATCAACTCTGCTAGGATTGCAAATCCATGTCATTTGCTACACCATGTTTGGCAGAACTGTGCAAACTGGACTGCAATTTCTGAATATGGTGCATCTGCTCTTTGCATGAAACTGTTGTGCCAGTTGTGTGTAAATAATGATGAGTGCCATTAGCCTCACTTATTTTGGGAAAAAATTCAGTGAATGTATCAACAAATGAGGCATGATTGACTCATGACTGAAATAATAAAAAAGCATTATCTACCCAAGAAGCTTGCTGACATAGCATGTGACTCAGTCCCTGCTACAAAAAAGATAGAATGCATTTCACCATAAAGTGAGAATTTATCTTCAATTAATTGCAATTCAATTAAACTCTATTGCATCAAGTGCCTAGAATATAAAAGCTGAAAGGCAGTGGCGCTGGTATTTTGTTAGTAATATCTCACAAATACACCGAAAAGTTAGTTAGAAACTATTATCCAACAAACAGAAAACGCAATTTTATATTGCTCTCGTGATGTATGACATCCTGGAGAGGTGTTAGAGTTAGTCTTAGCAATGCAAAATAACAACAGTATTGATTAAACCCAAATCGCTGCTCTATGACTGATTTTGAAAACTTTACACCAACTTCATTCAAGGAATTAGATATCTCATATGTACATTCATATTACATTTACACAAGGCTTAGAACTGGACTGAAGTACAGATCCTCATGGCCCAATTACTCCAGAACATAAGAAATATGAAGGATGTGGATGAAAAGGCCATCAAATTGTTGCAGATCATCACACTCAATAAAATCATGGCTTATCTGATGTAACGTCAACTTGACCTTCCCCAGTAACCTTTCAAACCCCGCCCCCCCCAGTTATCAAGAATCTGACTCTGCCTTAAAAATATTCAAAGATTCCACTTACTCCATCCTTTAAGGAAGATAGTTCCAAAGGTTCATGATCCTTTGAAAGAAAAGTTTTCACCTCATCTCTGTCTAAGCAGCAAACCATTGTTGTTAAACAGTGACCTTTAGTTCTAGATTCTCACAAGACCAAGCATCCTCTCCACATTCACCTTGTGAAGCATCTTCCCTACACACAGATCCCCCATATACATACACCCCCCTGACACACCACCACCCCCCCCCCACACCAGATCTCACTGTAGCACTGCATTGTAGCAAATAGCATTTGTCTGCAATCTCAGTTTGGGAAGATGGCAATTGTGAATGGCCACCTGTAATCCACTGCACCTTTTCTGTTCTCACTGAGATCATTTTTCTGTCTCCTCTCAAAGTGAAATGACTGAAACCAAATTGGATAATAATGATCAGCAAATAATATTCAGTTTCAAAACATTTCATACCTATTTTACAATTTCTCGTGAGGCAGTTCCGAGCCTGCACAGTATAGGTTATTCATATTAGACTTCCATGCTGCAATCTACTTGAAATGTAATCAGGGACAACATTAAATCTATAGGGACATGCAGTTAAAATCATTTCTTGAACATAATCTAATACAGTTAAGGGAACTTGGAGGAATCATATCATTTTAATTTTTTTATTTCCTGAGAAATGTAGATTACTTGAAATAGATTATAATATCATAAAAAACCAGAAACAACAGAGCAGATTTCAGAGATGAAAACAAAAATCATAGTCCGGTTGCATCTAAAATCTTGTTTGCAAACTGACAGGAAAAACATTATTCACTCTCTGGGGAATCAGAGCTATGCTTTTGATGTTTTGATGGATATAAATTGAGAGTTGTGGAAAGCAGCAAGGAAAATTATGCATGGTGATATTTTGGTAGAAAGTTTATGCAGATCAGTTACACAGTAATTTTCTCAGAAACAAAATGGTGTAGTTACATTTTTATCCACACTATCAGTAGAAGTGTAGAAGTGTGCCTGGTGCATTTTCAAGGGGATAGAACATTTTTTCATGTTAAAGCTCTGATTGTAAGTTAATTAAGGATTGAGGAAGCATACAAATATTTCCGATTAACTATTTGTACAAATCACTCTTCAATTTAATTTGACACACTGAATCCTGATACCTAAATGAATCACTTGTAAGTGGTTGTCATAAAATGAGACTGCATAGCACCAATTATTTCATGTTGATATAATATCCTGGTAGTGTTGAGGAAATCAGACCAAATTGTCCTGGGAGTGAGCACCATTAGGCACTGCCAAGGACACCCAGGTCTTTAGAGCACACAGCTGATCTGCAACCCAGCTAAAGTAAATCCATTACTTATTTTTAGTCTCTGGCCAAGCCTAGACAGATGGTACCAACACCTTGCACACATGGTTACATCCCTGCCCCATTTACCGATCCCTATCCCACCTCTCCGATGTCCTGTACACTGATATCCCTAGGGCCATGTTCCCACACCTCCAGTTTCAGACAATGATCCCCCAGTTCCAATGTTTACCTGTATTCCATGGCGGCCGAGGCTCTGAATCCCTGCCCTTTCTAATTCCCCCTAGTCCCCCTGAATCCAAATACCACTTTCATCCAATTAGAACCTTCTTGACCACCACTGTGTCCCACTCTCCAACTAGATCAGAACCATTGGCCATTCCAGTTACTCAACAACTCTAGCCTTAATCTGACCATGAGACAGCACAAGTATCTTCAGTATCCCCGCAGTAACTTGGGCCTCAAGTATTGCTGCTATTCCTGTAACAGGCCTATGACCAAAACAACCATTAGTATGCACCAGAATATCAATATAATTATTCTATCATCCAGCTGGGCTTCTGATTATCCAAAAGGAAAATTCCTCCAAGATCAAAATTGACTCTTGGATATCAATGACACACCAAGTTCTGTAACATACTATTTCTATGGTATTCCATGTTCACTGCAAAACAAGACGCTTATCTCAGCTTATAAAGAATTTTTCCACCTCGAGTATCTATTTAGCACAGGTCATAATATTTATCTTGAAAAGTCATGCGAGGCACTGTGGGTTTATTCTTAGTGTTCAGAAATAGGTTTACATACTGAAAGCCTGTTTAAACTGCAGATCATAGAATCCACAGGCTCATCCTGAAGCTACATCTGTCCGAAACTGGCTGTTGGAAACTTTGGTATCATATTTAACCACAAGCTGAGCTTTGGAAACACATTTCCATTATCAACAGTACAGCCTAATTCACTTCTGAGGCACTACAAGACCCCAGACCATCTCAGCTTATCCAGTGCTAAAACAATCATTAATACTTGGCAGGAACAGGAGGAGGTGGCAGTTAAATGCATGTCTGAGAAGCTGGTGCAGGAGGGAGGGTTTTAGATTTCTGGATCATTGGGATCTCTTCTCAGGAAGGTGGGACCTGTA
>JARFYF010000022.1:15998464-16014496 GCA_030265395.1 Rhina ancylostomus | reverse complement strand
TCCAGCATGGAATCTATGTGCTGGACAACAAGGCATTAAAGGAGCCAAATTGAGGGCCAGAACCCAGAACCATGACAATAATAGACTAAGGAGATAAAGAAATAAATGTATCAAACCATACTGTTGTACAACATTGATAATAATTTAAAGAAGGGTATAAAACTTTGAAAAGTATCTTATAAATTGGATATTTAATACTACTACAAATGATTCAATTCTGCAATAGTGTTCTCAAATGTGCATCAAACCATACACATTGTATCTTAGCAAAGGTAATTCAGGTACTGAAATGTTTTAAAAATCCAGAAAGCTTCATCTAGATAGCAGAAGAGTGAAGATGAATAAGATGTATCTCAAGGCTTTGCTTTCAATTAAATTCTACACCTTGATTCTTAGTCATTGCCCTCAGTCTGATGTCTCTCCCTGCTTTTATCTTTCTGTTGCCAGGCCAACATCATTGCATTTTGACTCAGTAACTCTTTGTTCCCTCTCTTCACATGTCATGTTGCATTTCTCAATCACTGAGATCTACTAAGAGCATTTCTGGAGGAATAGAGTGGAACTCAAGCTTTGCGAGAAGGAAATTGGGCTGAATTTTGTTGAGAAATGCCAATATTTATAGGCATAACTTGGATGTTCCAGATTTCTAAGTAGTTTCATGTCATGATTTTCAAAGTTGCTACTCATGGAGTCCAGCAGTGAGAATGAAGTTGAAGTAAAAACCCACAACTACACTGGGTAAACCACTTTGGTCAAAGGGGAATTGATCAATGGTATGGGCCTTAGTTGGGGCAGCAAAGGGTCTACTGCCCTTTAAAGGTTCTGGATCCTCTTTCGATACCCAAAACTGTGTAACAAGTGGTGTGCTCACAGCTCATAACGTGTAGGTATGCCAAATGCCGTACTGGAATTTTAGCCTGAGGAAGATACATTATGCTGGCATGGCATTGCGTTTTGAAAACTGAATTCTTAAGTTCTGAACTGTAAAGCCTGATCTGTGGCAGAAATTATACGAGGGGTGCGCTGAATACAGTACACATTTAAAATATTATGGACCGTTGCAGATGAATATGATGTTGTAGTTGAAATTGCCATTTTGAAAAATTAATCTGTTAATTAAAGGGTTTTTAGTTCCTTGTATTAACATGTTTCAATGAAAAAAAAACTTTCATCTGATAGATTTAGGAAAATAGAGCCCCTTTACAGTCTCTTCAAAGTCAATTGTTATTCTTAATAAACTGTTCTATGAATTCCTTCTGGACTAATACACTTGAAGCTCGTTACTGAATCAAGTTTAACATTTTTTTCTGTATACTTTTCATTTCCATTCTTGACATTATATTTATAAGATTTTAAATTGTTATTAATTCATAAATACATCCATAGATTTTTTTATAATACTAGCTCATGAATCATAAAAGCAGTATGAAAATACTTCAAATGGACAAGTTCAAAGAATTCTAACATGCAGGAGCTTTTGAAGTTGTGCAGTACATACGGTACTAAAACTTTTTCAGTGATAGCTACCAAGCACAGTTTACTCGATCTAAAGAGTCAGAATATTTGGAACTTTGTTATTATTAGCATTGTGTATGTGCATATTTTACAATAAATCACAAACAAAATGAAAGATTAAACGGTTTGTTGTAGCCAGTAAGGAATACTGTGCAACGTGAGAAAAATAAGAATGAGCCTGAATTAATTGCCCACACTGTATCCATGGGCTCAGTCAACCTGAACGCATCTTTCAAGACCAAAAATTGATGCAAAGTTAGGATGTGCTTGTTTTTAGACATCAAATTGTCATAATGAAAGTAGAGCTTGTTCTATCACTTGATTGCCAATAGGTTGACAAATTTGTCTCTATGGAGTGATTATACTTAAAAGCTAGACACTTGAGAGGGAATAACTGACAGGCTTGTGGGGGAGAAAAAAAACAGGGGAATGAGACAGGTGGGTTGCTCCCAGAAGCCAGCATGGACTTGATGGGCCAAACAGCCTCTTTCTGTGTCATAACAATTCAATGAAAAATAGGCTGCTAATGCAAGTCACCCATTCACTGGGCAAATCACCTCATGGGGTGGGAGTACTATGTTCTCCTGATGCCATTTAAAAGCAGCTTTCACCTTTGGAAAGAAAATGTGCACTTTGATTGTTAAATGTTGTCAGTTACTACATATGCTTGCAAAATGCAATCATGTAGAGTAATGGTTACATAAAGCTCCATCCATGTCCCAGCCAAGACTTTGTGGTGGGACAATGGTTAGGTTACCAGACAAGCAACCCAGAGGCCTGGACTAATAATCCCTAGACATGAATACAGGAGTTCAAATCCCACCATGACAGCTGTGATATTTGAACTCAGTTCAAAAGAGGAACAGTAAGAGGAATGGGCAGGCATGGTAGAGTAGCGGTTAGCATAACCCTTTACAGTGCCAGTGACCAAGGTTCAATTCCCACTGCTGTCTGTAAGAAATTTGTACGTTCTCCCCGTGTCTGTGTGGGTTTCCTCCGGGTGCTCCGGTTTCTTCCCACATTCCAAGGACGTACGGGTTAGGAAGTTGTGGGCATGCTATGTTGGTGCCGGAAGTGTGGCAACACTTGCGGACTGCCCCCCAGAACACTATGCAAAAGATGCATTTCACTGTGTGTTTTGATGTACATGTGCCTAATAGAGAAATCCTATCTTAACTTTAAAAAACAAATTAATTAGTTGTTAGTAATAATGACCACAAAACTACTGGTTTGTCATAAAAAAAACCTATCCTGTTCATTCATGCTCTACAAGGGAGGAAATCTTTCATCCATACCTTATCTAGCAATGATTAACTTCTAGTTGTCCTCTGAAATGTCCAAGCAAGCAACAGTTGCGTCAAACCTTTACGTTGGACCAGGAGAAGAATAAAACTGGATGGATGATTCAGCAACAGTATAGGCACTGAAAATGGACATGTGAATGGTACCAAGGCTACTATAACAGCACCTCTCAAACATCATAACCTCTATCACGTACTCAGGAGAACCACTATATCAGAATCAGATTTATTATCACTGACATGTCTTGTGAAATTTGTTGTTTTGTGGCAGCAGTATGGTGCAAGATATAAAGACATAAAATTACTATGTTACAAAATTAAATAACTAGTGCAAAAGAGGAATAATGAGGTAGTGTTCATGGGTTCATAGACTGTTCAGAAATCTGATGGCAGAGGGAAAGAAGTTGTTTCTGAAACGTTGAGTGTGGGTCTTCAGGCTCCTGTACCTCCTTCCTGATGGGAGTAACATGAAGTTACTGCAAGTTTTCCTCCCATTCATAGACCATCCTGACTTGGAAAATGCTCACTGCTCCTTCATTGTCACTGGGTTTAAATCCCAGAACTCCCTTCAGAGCAACCTTGTGGGAACATGTTCACCAGAATGGCTATAGTGGTTCAAGAAAGTCACTCACCACCATCTTCTCAAGGTTAATAGGCAATAAGTGCTGGCTTTGCTAGCAATGGCTCATCTATATTATAAAAAATAAGTAGATGATGTAGCTGATGTCAAAGCTCCGAGATCACTTGCCTTCAGAAGGAAGTGTGCCTCTAAGGTCCTCAGCATTGCCAGAACCTTCTGCAGCCCTCCTTTCTCGCCTACTTCTTGGAGGTTTAGGGTGATGCTGCTGCTCCTTAGTTTGCAACTCGATGGGTACTCAACAGAGCTCTCATGATCTCTCAAGATGTTCATCACTGAACCTGTCAAAATTGGCACAAGAAGGTAGTGGTCTCTTAATTTACCAAAGGCAAGTGTCCCCAAAGGAGCATCTGTAGAAGTAAAATCATTTCAGGATATCTAATGGAAGTCACTGGACTAGGTAAAATATGTCCCAACCTAGCTCAAGAAAGAAAAGACAACTGTTCTCAACCACCACTCTACATTGTTCAATTAAAGACATTTTTCATCAAGGACCTAGGCCACTGTCCCACTCTGAAACCCCAAGTGGCCTTATAGTCACTGGCTGATAAAGACAATTCTGATTGAACTGTGGTTGCATGTATTGTTAAAAACCCTGGGAGGTCTGAGGATTTGACATTGGGAATTCCCCCTTTCTGAAAATAGTTTTGTTTGCGTTGTCTGATTTGTTCCATAAAACCTCCAGACATTCCAGCATAATGCAAATTGGAGGCCAACTGGTAGACTCCCACTGGAGTTACTGTTTCTCAACAGGACACAAGTATACCTTGTGGTGTCTATTTTCTCACTTTCCATTCTGCCTCAAGTACCTCCAGCCTCTGACTTTGGAAAGTCCAGAACACTTTCCACTCCACCTGGAGCAGCTGTTAAAACCAGTTCATCCCAAATGCAGATACTCTCCTTAACTGAATTGCACTAATATTCTGTAAGGCAGTTAACTCAGCCCTCCCAATAATGGGACAGGAGAATGGTGAGGAGCTTCTCAGGTTAAGATCTCTGCATCTGAATAGTGAGATACCTGATCATGTCACAAAAGCAGTGAGAAGACTTTCAGAAAAATGAAAGCCATATTTGTGATGGGATGGTATACAGATGCTATGGAGGAAGAGTGGAGGAATGGGGAAGGTTGGAAGCCAGGGGAGCTCTTCAAATGCAGGCAGAGGTTGACGCCAATGGCCTTGGGGCAAGCATATCATGTAGGCTCTTTGCATATTCATATAGACAGCCCAAGTGCTTGCATTAAGCATGCACAAACTACAATTGATTTGTTTTATTCCCTTCTCAGAATGGCTGGTGGATCAATCCTGTTTGAAACCATCCACCTCATTGTGGCTTTAGTAGGACGATCAGCTCCAGAGAAACCATCAATGCTTTGCCAACATTTACAGGCCAGTTACTTTCCAAAAATATACGTAATAGTGAAGAATTAGACCAAGGGTTTTGCACTCTCTGGAAGGAATGTCCACCAACAAATGTACTTTACCATTTGTAACAAGTTTTGTGGTCACTATTGGTGCTCATCCTTCTGCTTGTGATGTACTGCCATTTAAAGAAAAGGGTAAGAGCAGATGAACAGAGAGAAAAAGCTGAAAGAACAAGGCAGGGAAGAACAGGAAGAATGGCAAAGACAAATAGATGCCACAGCAGCACTTAAGAAGGGAAGGTGAAGTGGAAGGAGGTGAAATGAAGGAGGTAGAAAAATTACAAAGGAAGGTTTCTTTACAAATATAGTTGATATCACACTAAGTTTGAAGAAGTGGTTGCGCCTCCTGAGTCCACGCCTGGCCCTTTCTAATAGACCGCTATGCCATCCTTGTTGGGGAGTTAACTCCCTGATATTATTTGTGTCTCAATTTATTGCATTGTTTACACTTTTAGCTGCTGTGTTGTCATTAAATTGAAGTAGAATTTGCAAGATTGGGAGAATGGTAGATGTGACTTTAATTTTACTGCAGTGAATCTAAAAGTTATGATCTAGCAGTTATGATGTGATGAAAAGGAAAAAAAATGAAGCACTGCAAAGGAATTTCTACAAGGCTGAAGATTTAGTACAGAACATTCAGGTCCATATTAAAATTGAACCATTTTACTGGAAATGTCTTAGTTTTTATGATGTGCTCCCTCATAACCTTCATCAAAGCCTCAACCAATATCTATTACTCACCAATTAAATTTCAACAGGATTGATAGGAATTTTCTATGACGTTCATACGACAATGCAAACTGGGAAACTAGGTGTATAACTAGATCTATAATTAATTCATTCACTTTTCATTGGCTTGTTTTAATTTTGTTTAAGTCTACAAGATGTCCACATTAGAAATTCAGAATGAGGTGAAATGTTTACCTCCTGGCCTTCAGTTAACAATTAAGAATTGTTTCATCTCATATAGAAGCATAAGATATGAAAATGGTATGAAAACACATGGCTCTTCAAGCCTGTTCTGTCATTCATATAAGATCAGCACTATTCCTAAGCCTAAAAATTCAACCCCCACATTCCCTGATTCCCTCAAAGTCCAAAAATTATTGATGTGAGCCGAGAATAGATGCAAAGACTGAACATCAACAACCCTCAGAGTTAAAGAATTTAAGGAATTTCCCAATGTTCACATCCCTGTCATTGTGCTTCTAGTCCACAACCAATATAAATTTGCAGAACAGGAATAACACATTAAGGTTTTGGAATAGAATCATCAGTTAGATGTAAGCATGAAAGAATAAGTAAATAATTGAAAAGGGATATTGCTTTCTGAACCATGTAATACGATGTAAAACACACACATTTTAGCTGAGGTATGACTAAGAAACTTGTTGTGAGTGGAATCTATCATTACAAAACTATTGAAGCTGGCACACATCCAGTGAGTGTGCACAGCATGAAAATGTCTAAAGTGATGAGACAATACAAAACTTCCTAATAATCTTAGAGGGGAAAAGGTATATAGGTAAATTCAAATGGTTAGGCATTGGGATAGATTGCCTGAGCCTACAAAATGGTGATAAAATGACTACATTGATTCTCTGACAACCAAGTCAGTTGAGAGCCTTGTAAGGATGCATTGAATTCGAGAGATTACACTGGTAGCAAGGTGACACAGCAGTTAGCATTACTGCCTCACGGCTCCAGAGATTCAGGTTTGATTCTGCCCTCGGCTGCTGTCTGTGTGGGGTTTGCACATTCTCCCTGTGACTATGTTGGCTTCTGTAAATTACCTCTTGGTGTAGGTAAGTGGCAAAAGAATCATATTGAAGCTGATGGGACGCAAGAGAGATTAGGTTGTAGGACTATGGGGAAAATAAGGAGAGGGAAGAGGACAAATGGAATTGCTCCACTTCGAGCTGGGATAAAGCCAATGGGCCAAATGGCCTCCTTCAGTGTTACAGTAAGTAAGTGAAAAATAAATGGAACTCATTCATCAAACATATGCAGTGTAGTTCATTCTCATTTACAAAAGAACAATTAAGAGAAAAAAAGCTGAGCAATTGAGAACTTCCTTTACAAGTGGTAAGCTTATTTAATGAGGAAATGGGGAATAGGACTAATGGGATAACCCCCTGGGAGCAAAGATGGACACAGCAGGAACAAATGGGCCAAGTGCCTCTTTCTACATCATTATAAATTCTTTACAGCTATGGAAAACGTAAACCATTGTATCAAGAACAAAATTCCATAAGTGAATTTTTTAATCAAAATATTTGTTTGTCAAAATTAAACCTCTAGTTTCATAAGACTACAGTGTACTATTATCACTCCATTGGAATCTATTTAAGAGGTTAGACTTATAGTCATGGAATCGCTCTTTGGCCCAGCACATTCATGCTGACATTTTTGCCCATCTACACTCATTCCACTTCCCTCACTAGGTCTATATCCTTCTATGCCTTGTCTATTTATGTGCCTGACTAAATGTCTCTGAAACAGAATAATTGTATCTGATTCCACCACCTCCTCTGGCAGTGAGTTCCAGGTACGACACTGTGTAAATAACTTTCCTCTCAAATTCCCTTTAAAACTCCTTCTTCTCACCTTAAAACTATGTCCTCCCCTACCATGGAAAAAAATGATTCTGACTATCTATGCCTCATAATTTTATGTGTTAAAATTGCCAATGTGTAGTTGAAATGTTTCATTCTCTTCCAATAACTAGCCCTCCTGGATGGATTTCCAGTTAGAAACATTTGCTTTTACACATGGCCAAAGGACCAATGCATCAACACGTACATTCTGGTCTGAATTGTTAGACCCAGTCTCTCTGCCCAGAATTGTAGCCCTGGTTCCCCCAGTGTCTGGACAGAATAAAGAAGTCCTATCTTCCTGGCCCTCCATGTGCTTGACTCCAATGGCACAGTCCAGATGACAACACGCAAAGGCAGTGGAGGAACTCAGAGGGTCAGGCAGCACCGATGGAGGGAAATTGTTCAGTCTCAAGTGCACGATCCTAGACCTCATTGATTTTAATGGAGATCGGATGGCAAAGACTTTGCCTTCTCATCTTTAATTATTGATTTGTTTCTTTCTTTGTATTTTTACTTTAAATTTATTTTATGAAGTTCAAAGATTGTTAAGTTTGTTTTAATACTAAATTGAAGTAAATAATCTAAAAATTATGTACACCAATTTTAAGTTGAAAAAAACAATTAAAATCTGTGATAGATTTCACAACTAGTAAGGTCCACCTCCAGCTACACCATCTGACAGGGGTGGGGTCGAGCCTCCTCATTCCATGATCTGAAGTCTGGTTGCCACAAAAAAGAATGCCATCTGGTCTGGAGACACAAGAGACTGCAGATATTGGAAACTGGATCAACACACATGGGTGCTGGAGAAACTCAGCAGGTCAGGCAGAATCTGTGGCAGGGAACTGAACAATATAGATCTAGATGAAGGGTCTCGACCCACAATGTTGACAGGCAAAGTGCTGGGCATCCCTGGCAAGGTTGAGCTCTGATGCTGGATTCCACAAGAACTCCATCAGTAGTGCAATCTGGTAAATTGGGCCCTCAGAATCTGTTGGCAAGTTTCAGGATGTAAATGAAGGCCTGTGACTTTCCTTCAAATTCAGTGCTTGTGCCAGTGATTCTGATCTGAATCGCCTCGAAAACTCAATACAACCCAGCTCATTGTGTTACAAATCAGCAACGAAAGAAACACACTGTCATGATTCAGTGTTAAAAAATACTTTATTATTAACTACTTATGATAATAAGGAAAATAAAAGTAAAAATATTAAATTGTTAGAAGTAAAAATGTTAAATCGTAAACATTAACCCCAAAAACTAAACTCCTAGTGTGTGTGTGGCAAATTCCCAAACTCCAAGTCCAGGAATGGTTCTTAATGTTCAGTTCAGCAAGCCATAAGGTGAAACATGAGCAAAGGCTTCTTCCCACAACCACCGTTATCTGAAGATAAGATGTAGATGTTGAGAGAAAATAAGAGAGTAATTACGAAATCCAAATGTTCCACGATGGAACCCAAATGACACCTCAGTGTTTACTCTGTAATGACTTCCTCACCCCAGAAAGCACCCAAATCATGGCTGTCCACACAAATAGTTGTTTCCTTCTACAGTCAACAACAAAATAGACTCCACTTCTTTGTTCCAAAGTGTCTGCCACACCCAAAAGTATTCTAGACGTGGCCTTCCACACTAAATACCTGTTTTCCTCTACAGGTTAACAACAAAATGGACTCCACCGGATTACTCCGAAAATCCATCTGTGGATTGTAGTGACAGTCAGTTACTATTTTTCATCCATCGATAGAGAAACTAGCAGACTGGTGTGTGTGTGTCTCTCTCTCTCTCTTCTCTCTCTCTTCTTCAGACTGATTCCGACTGACTGCTTCAATAATGTCATGATGTCCTTTATCTTCTGTTGACGTAAGCACAACACACACACACACACACACACACACACACACACACACACACACACTGCCCTATCTTAAAGGGACATTCACCAATAGTAACCTAGCCCATAACAGTTGGTTTTTGCAGTTAGTCAAGAATGAATGGGACCAGCCATCAATTATACACATACATGGTCATGGATTTCCTCTGGGTTTTGTACTGAAGTACGCAATAACTGGAGGGGCATTTCAGCACAGCATGTTCCAATAGAGATATTATTCCTGTGTGAACTAAGCAGGCATGTGTATCACCTTCACCAATCAGAATGAAGGCCAATGTCTGGACCAGGAAATACCTGTCAGGGAATATCTATATTCAGTGTCATTTCATGTATAGAAAGAAAATTAAAGAGTGGGGGAGGGGAAGAAAAGTCTGCGAGATGGAATTAGGGCAAAAGAAGAAATAAAATAAAATTTAATTTCGAAGTAACATTTTAACATTCTTCAGTAATTAAAATCTAAAAAATTGAGACTCCAGGCTGATGGAAGTTAATTTTCAATACCTGAGATTGTTCAGCAGTAATCAGGATATTATGCTATTTTGATCACTCACATTAACTCATTTACATTAGTGAGTTTTGTGGGCATGCATTGCAGAAGTACAGGAATTCTACATTGTTCAATGTATTTAAAAATCAAATTATTCAGCAAAGCACCTTTTACTCACAATATCTGGAGCAACAGGCCAACTGCAATAAAAACTTCTGGACTTCTGTGTTTCACAGATGTCAGATGCTGCTATACAATTCACTCATTAATAATGGTGGGCACTGTTTTGAAACCACAACATCCAGACCAAGACAGAAACAAGCACCTCCCTGATAAAAAGCTCGCATATGTTGATAGATGAACCTTTCTTTTAACCAACATTTTCAGCTGTCCTTTAGAACATACCATAAGAGGTAAAACCTGTCTTAATGATTTGTGACCATGCAGGAAATAAAAATACTACATTCAAGTTATGACTGATGGAATTGCTGTTTGTGTTCTCAAGGTCCCAGGCAGAATACAGTATGTGCAATGTAAAAGATTAATGTGGTTGAGCTTTCACTTTTTTTTATTTCATCAGTTTACAACAAATTTGATGGAGTACTTCAATTTACAATGAGATATTTTCAAAATATTTATACTAGTTCCTTAGGCAAGTCACAGACTCTTAACTTCCATTTTGTGCATTATTATAATATTAAAGATCTTCAAAGGTCAGAAGATTGAGAATTATACAGCACTTTCAACATTATTTTTGGTCAAAGGTTAATAAAGACAGAGAACTACTCAACACTTCCCCTAATGTATATGATCCAAGACTAATAGGAAAGGTTATTCAGTTATTCCCAACTTTATTTGGCCAAAGATGCATAAAAATGGCAATGATATTCTTACCATACATCCAATTCAATATAGCAATTATTGTCACTACAAACTTGTGCCATAACTTAGAACAGTTAATCTTAGTCTGGAAATTTGGATTTTGATTGATTTTGATGATTCCCTACACAATCCACTGCCTATTAGTTATAACTTGCTTTTTTGGCTGCCAGGAAATTACCTTTGTAATACAATGAGCAGCAGCACTTTTCAGTGGTCAACTTAAGTATGTAAGTTCACCTATTTCATCATAGTCCTGGTAAGTTAGGTGAACCAAACCAGTGTTAAGTAGGGAATTTAAGAATAATAACCCAATCATGGAAAGTCAGTGGTGAATGGTGTGATCTGAAGATTGATGTGCTGATGTATGTGTAATCACTGATGCATGTTGAAATCACAAGGTGCAGCTGCGTAAATAAAGACCACTCTCAGTAGAACAGGACAAAGTAGGGAGCCACTTGACACAAGTGGTCTAGAAATTGATTAACATATGTATACAGACAATGATTAGTTCCTTAATATGTACATGTATACAGATGTATTTATTTAAAACAAATTGAGATGGGACCTGGGACTGACATTGCAAATCCACAGAGAGCAAATCAAGGGGTAACAAGGGCTGAGTGTAGTAGGTTTTCTGCTTTATACATGATGGCATTTATATACTGTCACAACATTTCTATTTTGCCTTCTACTTTCTACTGAACATAGTGCTTCAGATGGTTCATCTCTTGCAATGTTACCTGCAGGTATACGCTCCCCAATTACAACTACTCTCAATGTATATTTCTAGTGATTTATTGCAAACAACTTTTAAACAGTCAACTTGGTGTTTATAAGGAGGGGAGTTTTTCATTTATTTGTAACCAGATTGCACAGTAATACCAATGGGTATGAAACTTACACTTACCCATTTTACTCAGTTAGTGTTTCTCTAGGGTTTCCACCACTCTTATAGTGGTGGAAATGCAGTCCCTGTGGATAAAGAATGGAAAATGCTTGTAGCCTTTTATTCAGTGTGCAGTCAACAGTTGCTTCAGGTAAGTTTGTTTTCCATAATCACCATTGAAATTTTGTTTTCCATAATCACTGTCCAGAATTTCTGAACATCTGCAGTCTTTTTCAGGCTCCACAATCTTTGAACAAATGAGTAGCTTTCTGAGCACGGGATAAAAAGCAATTAATCACTGGTGAAGAAGAAAAGCTTTAAATTCACAGAACTCATTACATAGAACCCTGTTATCATGTCAAATTCACTGAAAGTTTGGAGCACAACTGGAGATTGATTCTCACCACTGATTGCTGTACTGAGGAAGACTAATTTTATTAGATCTTTCAAATATAGGGTCTCTGGTTGCCTTGCATCAGCCTTAAGCTTTTATGTTCAATGTTAAACTGATTACAGATGCAGATGGAATGCAGGTTACAATGAAAGAGACACATTCATTTATTAACAGGAACATACAGCCGACAGGATTTCCACCACTCTTACAGAATGTACTGCATACTGCTTAGAAATAATATTTCTTAATAGAAAGTGGAAAGGAAAATTAAGACAAAAAGATCTATGAAGGGTAACTGATTTTTATATCTTAAATTTTACTCACCCTTTACTTGTGTCAAAGGTGATGGGAGGAATATTAGCACATCAATTTTGTGCGATTGTGAGAAACGCATTTAATATTGATTGAAACCCTTCTAATCATTTTTGTTATTCTATATATTCATGAACTGGGAAATAAAACTGGGAAAGTGGGCAAGGGAATGGTAGATGGAATTTAACTTGGATAAGTGCAATGTGATGCATATTGGAAAGTTTAATCAGGGTAGTGAAAGGCAGGGCACTGGGGAGCAATGTTGAACAGAGAAGCCTGGGGTAGAAATATATATTTCCCTTAAATGGGAACACAGATAGACAGGGTGGTGAGGAACACGTACGGCATTCAGTGCAAGACTTGGGATAAATGTAATAAAGCAATAAGTGAATAAGGGCCTTAATTGGTAGGTAGCATTCAACTTTTATAAGTCACAGTGTCATACAGCATAGAAACAGGCCCTTCAGCCCACTGTGTCCATGCCAGCCATCAAATACCAATCAATATTAATTCCATTTAGATGAATAGCCATGAAAAATATCAATTAAAATGACTATTATTGTGAGTTACTGTTCTGACATTGAAGCTGCATCTAGCCTGAGTACTGCTGTGTCTTCAGTTTGACGTTCATTTTTGGTGTTCATATTAGAGTAGAGAGTTATTGGAAGGAAGCCAGAGAAAGGCTACAAAACTGATTCATGAACTTACTGGACTGAATTATGAAGCAAGATTATCTTGCCTGAAACTTCATTCCTTGAAAAAGAGGAAGATGAAGGGGAACTTGATAGAAATTAATGCTCTGAAAATCCTGGGCACTATAAATTTTGATATGTGCTCCCAGACAATTGCAAAAGAAATTATCCCCTGTATTTCAAAGCAAAGTATTCTGAAGACATATCCAATGCTTCACAAATATGGATACATCTTAATGAAATTAGAGCCTCAATATATTCTTATCTTTTAAACATAAAACAGTGATTCATCTTCTTGAATATGTAATATATGTTTGAGTCATTTTTTAAGCAGTTATATAGGGACCACGCTGCACTTCTGTACTTCAATTTGCTTTATTCCATCGGTCAGTGGTTCTAAAATGCAGCTTGGAAGTCCAGACATCTTGTGTATTTCACCCCACAACACATTATTGTGATTAGTAATTGATAAGTACTGTTGAAACTAGCAGTCCCCATTTATGACATAACTAGAAAAGCAAATTCACTAGGTCAATTCCATTCAAAATGCCTGCTTGTATGATGCCTGAATCCAGCAATGATAAAAAATTCAATAACCGCAGCCTGTAAACCAACTGTGTGTGGAATGAAAATGGAAAACCCTGGAAATATTCAGTATCTCAGGCAGCGCCTGAGGAGAGAAAAAAACAGGGTCCATGTTTTAGGTTGATGATATTGCATCATGATTGTTATCAAATCCCTTTGTGTGCTCACCCGTGCCAATCTTTGTAATCTCATTACAATGGTGTTAAATCCATTCACTCCTCCAACTTGGCCTCTTATATATCCTCAATCAATGGCTGTCACGTTGTCTGCTCCCTTAGCCCTGCAGTCTTCTCATTGCAAGACAACATGCCTGGATGCTGCATTCAGCAGTGAGGTAAAAATCCAGCCATCTCGGTGGGATTGACCATCACTTTCCAATGTTGCTTTCTGTGTCAGTATAAGAAGTAACATAAATGGCTTATGCAATACCAGGTGTGTACCCCTTTAAGAGCTTACCGTGTGACCAACTGCTCTCCATGTTTTAGATTGTTAGTGTTGAACAGCTGAGATCTTGTTTGTTTGTCTGGCAACAGACTCAGAAAAGAAAGGCTCTTCTGTGCAGTAAAGCACCAGTGGTTTTCCTGACCTGATATCCGCCAGTGTATAATACTAAGGCACAGGGTGAACCGCACATTCACTAACACTGGTAATCAAGGTGGCTGAGCAGCTAATCATTGAAAATTCCCTCAAACTACTGAGAAGGAAAAAAGAGACACATTTTAAAAATAATATTTTCAACACTTTGTCATGGCTCTGGGTACTGGCCCTCAATTTGGCTCCTTTAATACCTTGTTGTATAGCAAATGGATTCCATGCTGGACTGATTACATAATGACACACACCTGAGCCCCATCAGGGGCCTAGCGTAAGTATCTGGGTTTCTCTAGCACTAGTTGCTAGAATATTGGTTTACCTTTGGCTCTTAGTTGCTTAGAATGGTCTACTCTAGAGCAGTCCTGTATTCTCTATTCCTTTTTGAAGATCCAATTTGTGTTGGGATTCCTCTTCAGATCTCTGAGGCAAGAATCCTTCCAGTTGCTACCTGTGTTTTGTCCTGAGGAAGTATCCTGACTCTACTCTTGTATTGGTATGCTGCATTTGGGTTCTCTGTGAGCTTGCTCTTTGATCAATATTGTGACACACTTTAGCAATACAAAGACTGGAACATAATTTTTAAGGTAGAAGCTAACAAAAATATAAGAGAAAGTTGCATTGTATATTATAAAGTATTTAAATTTGAAACTTGGACAATGCAGGAATATGCTCTTTAAAATTGGTCTTAATATTAATGTAGATATGTATACACTTTAGAAAGTAACTTTTGACACAGTTAAATGTATTTAATAACAATTGAAAATATTTCAGATTGTAGTGTATGAATTTTATAAAGCAATACTTGGCATATAATTAAATGCTTCTGAGAGTAAGTAAGTCACTGAAATCACTTCACTCTTGTCAAATGAGTTGGAACTTTGATAAACTAACTTGAACTAAAGTTGAGTTGATTTATTTTTTGAAAATGGACCAGAGGGAATTATAATCAACATATATGCAGCCTATGGAGGAGAAATGAGTTACTGATAGCAACTTCAGAATTTCCACGTTGAACTGCAGAAATCCCTAATTTGTACCAGATTAACTGTATACTGAATGCTAATGACTTCACACTGCAGCTCAGGCTGTTTTACTGCAATTTTAAACTTCTCCAAGTCCTGCTACTTCCTTTCAGCTGCCTTGAACAATCAACCTCACTGTATAGGCTGACTTCAAGTACTCAAGTTTTGCATGGGAGAGGTTCAAAAATATTTTTGTAAGGGGATGGTTCATGGACTCAAATTACAAATGACTGCAACAAAATGTTGTGCCAGTGACATTGAACTTTTCTGACATTGATTAGATCAAGACCTGCATTTAATGAAAATGGAACAAGGATTTCACATGAAGGTACAGCACCTGAGTATTCTCAGGTGCTGTACAAGTATAATGTAATCAGACTTAAATAAATAAGATAAATTCAGTTCCAATCATTATCTTGGAGCAAGGCAGCAACATTGGAAATATACTTTGTCAGAATTCATATTTTTCTTCACTAACATGACAGTAATTTTGTGCCAAATGTGCTGGATGTCAAGTTTTGTTGAGAGTGATTTTTCCAGCAGTCCAATGATCATTATATTGCACAGTGAGTTGCAACAAAATGAACAGGATGACTTTTTATTGTTAAATAACTTGTTGCCGCATCTGAAAGGGGCAAGTTGCGTCTTACTAACCTAATTGAGTTTCTTGACAAGGTGACGAGAGATGAAGGTAGAGCTGTGGATGTCATCTATATGGACTTCGGTAAGGCATTTCATAAGGTCCCACATAATAGGTTAATCAAGAAAGTTCAGATGCATGGGGTCAGTGGAGAATTGGTTGTGTGGATCC
>JARFYF010000022.1:15671957-15685943 GCA_030265395.1 Rhina ancylostomus | reverse complement strand
GTTAGGAAGTTGTGGGCATGCTATGTTGGCACTGGAAGTGTGGTGACACTTGCAGGCTGCCCCCAGAACACTCAACACAAAAAAGAAGCATTTCACTGTGTGTTTCGATGTAACTGATAAAGATATCTTATCTAATGTTCAAACACTCCATTTCAACTAATGGTACCATGCATCAGGCCCACCATATCCCCTCATTATGGCAAAGTTCTACAGCACTTGTACTATTATGAAACTAGAGACTAAATTTACCAGGTACTGCAGGGGTCCACCAGAGCATTCCAGACTGCAGAGGTGTTGTTGTAGCTTACCCGTAGTCATCTCTATCAGCTTTTGTGTGGCAGCATGCTCTCATGGTGTGCATGCAGCACTTGGGCACATGGAGTCATCAGCCATTCCATCAGCTGATAGATAATATCACACAGTTAGTTTACTGTGGTGGCTCTAAAGCAATTGGCAGATTTCTACATAAAGAAAGCATTAGGAGTACTGTGGGAATATTGAGTATAGACCCACAAGATTCATTCATCCCTTGCGACCTGCCCTGGTCAGTCTGCTATCTGCTCATTCTCCCAGTCATTGGTATTGGTATTGGTATTGGTTTATTATTGTAACTTGTACCGAGGTACAGTGAAAAACTCGTCTTGCATACTGACCATTACACAGTGCTGTATTCCAGGAGAAAGCCTATCAATGCATGTACATATTTGAACACCAGATTTGCACAGACATCTTGAATTCAGGGGAAAGTACCTAAAATGCACTTGCTGCACCACTCCCTGCAATCTACTGTAATTTGAGCAAACAGTAGAGAAGACCAAACATGGGATCATAGCCACAGCCAGAAGAAATCAATCAGAAATTAATCTGTAAGTGGTTGATGATCCCTTTAAAAATATCTGCTGGGGAGTTATTCCTACAGTTTACTGCATGTTCAATTGCCCAAGATTAAGAGGAAAATATACTAAAACATGGCAGCACAGATGAGAAGACAGCACTGGTTGCTAATTGGCATCACGACTGTTTGGAAGCATCAATCTGGTGAGCATTCACTCCTTGTGTGCTAATACTATTACCAAAATGGTGTCTGGTGTGATCTGCCCAATGCTCTGAGTGGTATTTTGGAAATCCATGGGCACTCTTGGAGGACAGAAAACAGACCGTCCTGTCCTACAGTTCAGTAACTCACATTGCATTATTCCTTTGACTCTGTACTGCACAAAACTGTCCAAAACATTTTTCCCTTGTTAAGGATATTATATATTACAGTACTTGCAGCTTTTCGTGCTTTTAAAAATAACTTGGTGCCAAGATCTAAATAGTATCTTCAGCTAGATATGCTACAAATCAGTGTAAATGAACGACTATTGCAGTTTGTCACTGATGCAGGTTTAAAATGAGTCATAGAAAAGAGACTCTGGGGAGATGAATTTCATAAAAATAATGCATAAGAGCTTCACATCATAACTTTTCATGGACTAACTGGAAGATTGCTGCTAAGAAATTAGATAATTAATGGACTAGTCCCTCATCTTGTTCAGCAGCCTTTGACATTAATTCAGACATAATGCAAGTGGACATTACCACATAATTAACTGTGGTAAAGAGCTCATTCACAGTACAAGCAGGCTTCTAATTATGTGCTAATTGTAAATATATGGAAAGGTCATTTCTTATTATAGTGTATGTTGTAGTTCAACAGTGCAGACATTCGGAGCATCTCACCTACGTTTCAAAGGAATAGTGCCATTGGCTAATTTCAACTCAGGAGCCTTCCGTCATTTGGACTCTGGGTGGATCAAAGGGTACATAACACTTAGGTCTGCTGTAACTCTCCATAAAAACCCATCTTTCTGCCATCTGTCCAAATATTTCTTTTCATGGCTGTGTAGATATTATGGAGTTCTATGCCAATTAAAAAAAAGCTCCAAGGAGCTGCCAATTCTGGTTATGTATGTTTTCCAAGTTTTTATCTGATCGTATGACACTTGCCCAGTTTTCAAATGTTGTGTAAAAATTGAGTCTCTTGGTGGTGGAGGTCACAGATTTCAGAGATGCCATTGGAATACCTATGGTGAAGGGATTGAATGTGCAGCTTGGTGGAGAGGGTACTAATCAAGTGGGCTTTAGGCTAGATGGTGTTGAGATTCTTGTGTGTTGCTGGAACGGTCGTCATCCAGGCAGCTGAAGAATATTCCACCATACTCCTGAAATGTGTCTTGCAGATGGTACAAATGATTTGGAGTGTTGGGAGGTGAGTTACTCAATGTAGGATATACAATCTGTGGTCTGCTCATAGCTGCAATATCTAGGTAGCTAGTCCATTTGAGTGTCTGATGAAAGGTGATCCCGAGCATGTTGATGGTGTGGTCTCAGAAATGATAATCCTATTGAATGTCAAGGGTAGGTGGTTAAATTCTCAGTGGATGATCATTGCCTGGCACTTTTGTGGGATAAATGTTACTTGCCTCTTACCAGCCCTTGCCTAAATGTTGTCCAGGTCTTGCTGCATGAGGAAATGGGCTGCTTCATTTCATGAGGAGCTAAGAATTGAATTGAACATTGTATAATTACCAGGGAACATCACCATGTTTGACCTTAATTTGGGAGGATGGGGTGCAGATGGAGATATTGGGCCAAGCAAAACACAGAAATACCCTCCTGCAGTGATCTTGTGAGGCCTAGATATTTGACCTTCTCCAACAGCTATAGCCATCTTCCATTGTGAAAGATGCGTTTCTAACCATTGGAGTATTTTCCTCTTAATGTGCAATGGCTTCAGTTTTCCCACATGTGATCAAATGCTGTCTCAATGTCAGGAGCAGAAACTCTCACTTAACCTCTGGAAATGAGCTCTTGATGAATTTTGGACCAAGCCTGTGATGAAGTCTGGAACAGAGTAACCTTGGCAAAACCCAAATTGGGTATTGGTAAACACTGCTTGATAGCACTGTTAGTAACACTTTCTATCACTTTGCAGATGATTGGTGTGGAGTGATTAAGTGGTAATTAGCCAGATTATATTTGTCCTGTCTTTTATGGATAGGATAGACCTGGTTAATTTTACACATTGTTGGGTAGGTGCCGGTGTTGTAACCACACTAAAACAGCTTGGAGCAGCTAATTCTGGAGAACAAACTATCAGCACTAGCCAGGGTGATATCTGGTGCCTTTCCTGAATCCAATATTCTCAGCTATCTTTGGTATTATATGGATTGAATTGGCTGAAGACTGGCTCCTGCAATGGTGGAGATCTCAAGAAAAAGACAAGATGGTCATCTACTCAGCTCTTCGAGCTGAACATAGTGGCAAATGCTTCAGCCTTGTCTTTAGCACTCACATGCTGTGTCCTTCCATCATGGAGGGTGATGTTATTCTTGGATTTCTCCCTCTGTCTGTTTAATAGTCCACTCTATTCACAACTACATGTGGCATGACTGTAGTACTTTGATCTGATCCTTTGGCACTGGCATAATTTAACTCTGCATATTACTTGCTGTTTAGCACTCATGTAATCCTCTGCTGCAGATTACGAGGTCTACGTCTTATTTTTTGGTACAGAAAGAGATTCCCATATGGATAGGGGAAAGGATACAAGGAGGTATTGAAAGCTTCACAGAGTCATACAGTCATAGATTTATACAGCACAGAAACAGGCCCTTCAGCCCAACTGGTCCATGCCAACTAGGATGCCCGTCCCAGCTAGTCCCACTTTCCTGTGTTTGGCCCATATCCTTCTAAACCTTTCCTATCCATGGACCTGTCTAACTGTCCTTTAAAAGTTGTTTTTGTTCCTGCCTCAACCACTTCTTCTGGCTTGTTCTATATACTCTGTGTAAAAAAGAGGCCTGTTAGGTTCTGATAATGTCTCTCCCCTCTCACCTTAAACCTGTGCCCTCTAGTTCTTGATTCCTCAAGCCTGGGAAAAAGACTGAGTGCATTCACCCTATCTATGCCCCTCATGATTTTATGCCACCTCTATAAGATCCTTGGAGAAGTGTAACATTCCTACTTGTCTCTTGTGAATTCCTGGCCCATGTCAGCTCAGAGTGGAGAAGGAGCATTCAATATGCTTTAAAGAACCTTGAGTCCATGAATAGGGAGGACAAAGAAATCTTACAGAAAGGACGGAAGGAGTGCACCACCTCACAAACTACCCAGCTGCCCAACATATCAGGCACCCACTGCCCATCTGTGAGAGAGTCTGCAGACCCACATTGGCTTCATCAGTCACCTCAGAACCCACAGAACTAGTGTGGAAGCAAGTCAGCCTCAATTCTGAGAAAATACAAAAGAAGATGGAAAGAATGTCATAAAGATCTTGACCCCTATGTATTGTTCCTGACTGCCAATATCTGTGAACTGCATAAACATTTGTAGAGCCACAGTTGTCTTATCAGTCATATTGCCATCCATCTTAATTTAATTTTGGCTATTATCATAGCCATCCAGTTCTCATAGCCTGAGGAATCCTATTTTTCCACTCCAGCCAGCCCATTCACTTTCTTGGAAGGCCTATAAATTGTCTGTCTATTTTATGACACAATTTATTTAACCTGATTAAATTGTATTATATGAAATATAATTTCAGAATTACTTGTGACAGCAAACTGAATTTTTGAAGTCACCTATCTTTTGTAAATTTGGCAGCTTCTTACCTCGGAGTCAGAAGATTCCTTGTTTTCATTCCAGCCCTCATGTCTTTTAAAACAATGTTGAGGAGAGAAATCTAAGTGATGATTCTAGTGCTGTTCTGAGGCATTTCTGAACTCTGGATGCACCATTCAGATTTAACATTAAACTGTTGCCTTGCCTGCTCTGTCAGATGGCACAAACTTTAAAAGGAATTGTACTATTAAGAAGAGCTGGTGAGCTATCTCTGGTGTCCCTTCCAATACTCAATAACCATTTGCAACAAATGACATGGTTTATGCCACAGTGCCATTTCTGAGAGCTTATGGTGTGCGAGTTGTTAGCTGTATTCCCTGCATCCATAACTATACTTCAATAATACCTCATTCATATGACATCTTTCACATCGAAAAGAGTTTTATAATCAAGCATGTTTTTCTTTCAAATCTAGTTTCATTACTATTTGAGTCATTTGTAAATTCCTTTCCCAAATTAGTACATTTATTTAATCTGTTCCTCAGCATCTGCATTCACATTTGGATACCCCGTTATCAAAAACGTACAATCAGAATTAGCTTTCATTCTCTGCAGGATTTCAGGGTTTATGATTCCTTTCTCTTTCCAATGGGATTGATAGGTCTATGTTGTATCTTTATGCATCCTAAGGGATGCGCTGAACAAAGGCACATCTCTGGTTGTATGTCATATTATTGCCAGTCAGGATACACCCATTATCATGCAACTTACCTTGGAGGTAGAGAAGTAACATGAGCTCTAACTTCCCGATGTTATTTGTTCTTGAGGTGTTGCTGTCATTAACATACTTATTAGGTGCAAGCATCACATCCATCCCCTATTCTAATAGATAAATCTTTGTGCTTGGGTTCAAAATTGAACAGTTTTTCTTCTACAAAGTACTGTATTATGCACAAAGTTTGTCTGTGAAGCCACTACGTCAATGGAATTTATTTACTTCCTCTTGACTTAAGATAGGCAATTATATCAATGAAAATGGAAGAGAATAAACCTGAGCAATTTAAATGCTGGAATGTATTCATATGAGGAGTATTGATAAAAGATATATCTTTAAGTGTTTGGGATTGTTTTCCATTTGGAATAATATATCTATGGTGATATCATCTGCAAATTTGCAGATGCAGTTAGAGCAGAATCTGGCCACGTAGTCATGAGTGTATAGGGAGTAGAGTAGAATAATAATACAGAACTTGATTGGCTACTGTAATAAAAACAGAAAGTTCTGGAAATACTCAACAAATCAGGTCACATCTGTGGGAGGAGAAATAAAGTTAATGCTTCAGGTTGAGAAACATTTCTGTTTCTCTTTCCACAGATGCTGACTGACTTTCTGAGTATTTCCAGCACCTCTAGCGTGATTATTCTCAACACTGGTGCCACACAGTGCTGTGTCCTCAGCCCTCTACTCTACTCCCTATATACTCATGACTGCATGGCCAGATTCTGCTCTAAGTGCATCTGCAAATTTGCAGATGATGTCACCATAGCAGGCCGTATCTCAAATAATGATGAGCCAGAGTACAGGAAAGAGATAGAGAGCTTAGTGACATGGTGTCATGACAACAACCTTTCCCTCTATGTCAGCAAAACAAAAGAGTTGGTCATTAACTTCAGGAAAGGAGGCAGTGTACAAACACCTGTCTACATTAATGGTGCTGAGGTCGAGAGGGTTGAGAGCTTCAAGTTCCTAGGAGTGAACATGTTTTGGTCCAACCACGTAGGCACCACGGCCAAGAAAGCTCACCCGCACCTCTAGGTCCTCAGGAGGCTAAAGAAATTGGGCATGTCCCCTTTGACACTCACTAACTTTTATCAATGCACCATAGAAAGCATCCTATCTGGATGCATCACAGCTTGGTTTGGCAACTGCTCTGCTCAGGACCGCAAGAAACTGGAGAGAGTTGTGGACACAGCTCGGCACATCACAGAAACCAGCCTCCCCTCCATGGACTCTGTCTATACCTCTCACTGCCTTGGTGAAACAACATCATAATCAAAGACCCCACCCACGTGGGTCATCTCTCCTCTTCCATCAGGCAGAAGATACAGGAGCCTGAGGGCACATACCACTAGGCTCAAGGATAGCTTCTATCCCACTGTGATAAGATTATTGAATGGTTCCCTTATACAATGAGATGGACACTTGACCTCACAGTCTACCTTGTTATAACTTTGGACCTTATTGTCTACCTGCACTGCACTTTCACTGTAACTGTAACGTAACACTATATTCTGCATTCCATTATTGCTTTTCCCTTTTTACTACCTTAATGTACTTATGTTTTTGAAATGATCTGTATAGATGGCATGCAAAACTAAGTTTTTCACTGTATCTCAGCGCACTTGACAATAATAAACCAATTACCAATTGTACTGAAAGCAGGTTGCTTTACACATTTGATTTCTCTATCAATGGTCTGCATTTAATTAGGATGAGTTCAGGGATTGTCATTTTGTTTAAATGGGACTTTTGCCAGCAAGCAAAAAAATCCATTGTGGAAATTTTGATTGGTTGTGCCATTCCACCTTCCCACATCAGGACAGAAAAAACAGAGGGAATTTTAGAAAGAGAATGCTTCTAGTGGTGAACTAGAGGTACGTCTGTCTCTGGTTGACTCAGTGTCAGGCCTCCTTCCATATTTTCAAATATAGCCTGGGCCCAGGTATCTCTTAAGCCTATTTCAGTTTATTTGCCATTGCTACCAGTTCCATTGATAATTATTTGTCCAAAGCATCAATAGGTATTAGAGGCTGGGACAATGTGAAATAATCTGTCTGTCTGTGTTTGGGATTCTTCACCTCAGGGACATTTGGAGAATTTAAGAGAATTATCTTCTCTTTTGCCTTTAGTTCAATGAGCCTTGCAGGTTAACGTCACCCAATTGTGCGTTTATATTGTAAAGACTACTTCATTCAAAAAGGATACTTTAACACCTTATTTAGCCTGCATACATTCATCTGAAAGCTTTAAAAATAAACAAGAAAAATAGTAAGTACACCACAAGTAAATACCACAGTTCAGCACATGGCTTGATATGCCACCTAAGACAGCGCTAGGGTAGAGGTTTCTGCTCATAAGAGTGTTTAGCCTGAGCAAAAGGAAGGATGTGGGTGTGATGAGAAAAGTGAATGCAAAAGTCCAGTCATTGTATGACAGAGCAGGCTTGATGGCTGTGTGGTTTATTCCTGATCTTGTTTCATATGAACTAAATTATCTCTTTAACTACACTGTTAGGCTCGCATCAATAATGTAACAATTTTTAACAAAGTTGATGAGGTGGGTAAAATTAATACTGTTTACAAAAGTGTATTTTACTATGTATAGAATCATAGAACAGTACAGTTGCCTTTCATATTATTTGGTATATCTTGCATATTTCTTTAAATGTGACCTTCATGATAGCTTGGTTCCTGAACCCCAGTAATAATTTTATTTCTATTTCAGAGATTTTCATCAAATGATTCTGTATTGGTCCTTCAGAACTGTATATTAGAGGAACTCTCTCAGCAGACCCTGGCGTTGGAAGCTCTATCTCCATTCTGTTATGAGAAGTCAGAGAATATTAAATCAGTGGAAGAAGGTTTGTAGCAAATAACCATAATTGTCTAGAGTGTATTATCACTGAGTTAAGGCGAGGAAGACTCGGTACAGTTGGTTAGATGACAGATTGCTTGCAATGATGTTTGCAGTGTATTGACAGGCAGGAATTATATCAAGACTGGAAAACTTCACCAGAATTACAATATCTTAGGGTCATTTCCCTGGATTATTTTTTAAAGTTTCTGCAGGTTGAAAGATATTCTAAAATTATTTTATAATTAATGACTTATCTTGTGGTTGCTGACCGTGAATTGGTTGACTGAAGTAGAAATGCCAAAGTTATTCAACGTATCTCATTTTATCTCAATTTAACTTCACTTAGTCATGTTGAAAATTGAAGCTGAATGGCATATCTTCAGTAGTTGAAACAACACCAGGATGAATCAATGAAAAATAAATATAGTTTACATTACAGTTTTTATAATGCTTTTAAAACATGGTAACAAATCCAGTAGATCCAGGGACTAAAAGAATCGGTTGCATAAGCAAAAGTTAAATGCATATCTTGCATGTACCTAAATGTGTAGGAAACCATAAGACATAGGAGCAGAATTAGGCCATTCAGCCCATCAAGTCTGCTCCTCCATTTGATCATGGCTGATTTATTTTTCCCTCTCAGCCCCATTCTCCTGCCTTTTCCCATAACCTTTGACGCCCTTACTAATTAAGAACCTATCAACCGCCACTTTAAATATACCCAACAATTTGGCCTCCCCAGCCATCTGTGGCCATGAATTCCACAGATTCCTCACCCTCTGGCTGAAGAAATTCCTCATTGTCTCTGTTCTAAAGCAATGTCTTTCTATTCTGAGGCTGTGCCCTCTGTTCCTGGACTCTCCCACTACTAGAGAAGCATCCTCGCCATGTCCACTCTATCCTGGCCTTTGAATTTTCTGTAGGTTTCTATGAGATCTCCCCTCATCCTTCTAAACTCCAGTGAGTACAGGCCCAGAGCCATCAAATACTCATTATATTTTAACCCTTTCATTCTTGGGATCATTTTTGTAAACCTCCTTTGGACCCTCTCCAATGCCAGCACATCCTTCCTGAGATTTGGGACCCAAAACTGCTCACAATAGCCCAAATATGGTCTGATCAATGCCTTATAAAGCCTCAGCATTATATCATTCCTTTTATATTCTGGTCCTCTTGAAAGGAATGCTAACATTGCATTTGCCTTCTTTACTACCAACTCAACCTGGAAATTAACCTTGAGGGAATCCTGCATTAGGACTCCCAACTCCCTTTATACTTCAGATTTCTGAATTTGCTCCCCATTCAGAAAATAGTCTACACCTTTATTCCTTCTAGCAAAGTACATGGTCATACACTTCCCTACGCTGTATTCCATCTACCACTTCTTTGCCCATTTTCCCAACCTGTCCACATCCTTCTGCAGACTCCCTGCTTCCTCAACATTACCTGCCCCTCCGCCTATCTTTGTATCATCCGCAAACTTGGCCACAAAGCCATCCGTTCCGTCATTCAGATCATTAACATATAACATGAAAAGTAACAGACTCAACACCGACCCCTGCGGAACACCACTAGTCACCAGCATCCAACCAGAAAAGGACCCCTTTATTCCCACTCTTTGCTTTCTGCTAGTCAGCCAATCTTCTATCCATGCTAATTCCTTTCCTGTCATATCATTGCTCCTATCTTGTTTAGTGGCCTCATGTCTGGCACCCTGTAAAAGATCTTCTGAAAATCCAAGTAAATAATGTCCACTGACTCTCTCTTGTCTATCCTGCCTGTTACTTCCTCAAAGAATTCCAACAGATTCATCAGGCAAGCTTTCCCCTTAAGGAAACCATGCTGACTTTGTCCTGTTTTATCATGTGCTTCCAAGTACCCTGAATCCTCATCCTCAATAATGGACTCTAATATCTTACCAATCACTGAAGTCAGGCTAACCGGTCTGTAATTTCCTGTCTTTTGCCTCCCTCCCTTCCTAAAGAGCGGGGTGATATTTGTGGTTTTTCAGTTGTCCAGAACAATTCCTGAATCTGGTGATTCTTGAAAGATCACTGCTAATGCCTCCACAATCTTTTCAACTACCTCTTTCAGATTCCTGGGGTGTAGTCCATCCGGTCCAGGTGACTTATTTACCTTCAGACCTTTCAGTTTCCCAAGCACCTTCTCCTTAGTAATAGCAACTACACTCACTTTCACCCCCTGACTTTCTCAAACTTCTGGCATGTTGTGTGTGACTTCCACAGTGAAGACTGATGCAAAGTACTTATTCACTTCATCTAACATTTCTTTCCTCCCCATTACTACCTCTCCAGCGTCATTTTCCAATGTCCTCTCTTGCCTCTCTATTCTTTATATATCTGAAAAAAAATGGTATCTTCTATATTATTGGCTAGCTTACCTTCACGTTTAATCTTTTCTCTCATTCTTTTTTAGTTGCCTTCTGTTGGTTTTTAAAAGCTTCACGATCCTCCAGCTTCCCATTAATTTTTGCAATATTGTATGCCCTCTCTTTTGCTTTTATGCTGTCTTTGACTTCCCTTGTCAGCTACGGTTGCCTCATCCTCCCTTCAGAATGATTCTTCTTCTTTGGGATGAACTGATCCTGCATCTTCTGAATTACTCCCAGAAACTCCTGCCTTTGCTGCTCTACCATCATCCCTGCTAGGGTTCCCTTCCAATCAACTTTGGCCAGCTCCTCTCTCATGCCTCTGTAGTTACTTTTCGTCAACTGTAATACCGACCCATCCACTTTTAACTTCTTGCTCTCAAACTGCAGGGTGAATTCATCATATTATGATTACTGCCTCCTAAGGGTTCCTTCACCTTAAGCTCCCTATTCAAATCCGGTTCATTGCACAACACCAAATCCAGAATTGCCTTTTTCCATAGTGGGCTGGACCACAAGCTGCTCTAAAAAGCCATCTCATGGGCATTCTACAAATTCCTTCTCTTGGGATACAGTGCCAACTTGATTTTCCCAATCTACCTGCATATTGAAATCCTCCATGACCACCATAACATTGCCCTTTTTACATGCCTTTTCTATCTCCTGTTGTAATTTGTACCCCACGTTTTGGCTACGATTCAGAGGCCTGTGTATAACTCCCAAAAGGATGCTTTTACCCTTGAAGTTTCTTCCCTCTGCCCACAAGGATTCTACATCTTCTGATCCTATGTCACTTCTTTCTAAGGATTTTACTTTATTTTTTATCAACAGAGCCACCCCACCCCATCTGCCCACCTGCCTGTCTTTTTGATAGGATGTGTATCCTTGGATGCTTAGCCCCCAGCTGTGATCTTCTTTCAACCATAACTCTCTGATGCCCACAATTTCATTCCTGTCAATTTCTAATTGCACAATAAGCTCATCTACTTTATTTCATTTACTGCGTGCATTCAAGTATAACACCTTCAGTCCTGTATTCACCACCCTTCTTCTCCATGTTGCCTTAAGTTAAATTCTTATCCCTTTCTAAACTTTCTGTCTTATTCTTTTTTCTGGAAACTTCAGTTACCTCTCCTCCACTCTCCTTCCCTTTTACTTTATCCATACTTTTCCAATCTGTTGAATCCAACCCTCCTTCTGCTATTTAGTTTAAATCCTTATCTACCGCCGTAGTTATGTGATTCGCCAGGACCTTGGCCCCAGCATGGTCAGGTGGAGCCCATTCCATCGGAACAGTTCCCTCCTTCCCCAATATTGGTGCCAATGTCCCATGAATTAAAACCCACTTCTCCCACACCAATCTTTGAGTCACGCATTTAACTCTCTGATCTTATTGACCCTGTGCCAATTTGCAGTGGCTCAGGTAGCAATCCAAAGATTATTACCTTTTTGGTTCTGCTTTTTAGTTTAGTCCCTACCTGCTCAAATTCCCTCAGCAGAACCACTTTCCTTGTTCTACCTACGTTGTTGATGCCCTCATGGACCATGACAACTGGATCTTTCCCCCCTATTCCAAATTCCTCTGCAGGTCAGATGAGATGTCCTGAACCCAGGCACCAGGCAGGCAACACTGCCTTCAGGACTCCCGATCCTTGCAACAGAGAATTGTCTATTCTCCTGACTAAATCATCCCCTTCCAACCCCACCCCCCCACCTCCCCCCGTATACTAAGCCTGTCCACTGAATCTGCACAAGGGTAGATATAGCACTGGAACAACTAATCCATTCAGTAGTGAGGAATAGATGCAGTGGTGAATGGTAAGCAGTTGTAATTAGTGGTAATTTGAGCTTTGTGAAAAAAACACATTAAAAATAAATTGAAACATTTAACTTCTAATGCTTGGATTTTTTATTGTTAATTTTATTAACATTAATGTCTTAATTGTTGCATAAAATAAAAACACAAAGCTCTGGAAATATTCAAGAGGTCAGACAACATCTGTGGAAAGATATAGACCTAATATTTTGGATCGATTAGCTTTCATTCTACAGTTCTTACACCTCATGGTAATTCCACTGCAGATTTGCTCTTCTGTCTCCTCCCCATAGTTTGGTGGTCTATCAAGTATATCCAATAGAATAATGGTGCGTCTATTGTCTCTTAACTTTTACCAAGTGAGTTTGGTCTTTACCTCTCAAGAACATCCTCTCTCTCCAGCATCATAATATTTTCCCTGATCAGTACGGTAGCTTCCCTTTCCTCTTTTTCCTGAATACAATGTTTTCAGGTGTATTTAGTGGTTTATCTCAGTTACCATCACTATATCATATTCCCATATATTTATTTGTAACTGCTGCTTGCCAACCTTACTGACCACACTTGGTGCACTTACAAGCATGAACTGTAAAAACCTTGCTTGAAATACTTATTCTCAGTATGTTCCCACCTAATCCTGTAGTATTATTTAGTTCATTGCATCTACCATTCACAACCTTCTGAGGACCTTGTTGTTCTTTTCGATTGCTGCATAATGTTATCTCACTTCCTTCCAAATTGGTTTAAACATTTTCCCCCCCCCTCCCCCAAATGCAATAGTAAATGCCTCCTTAAGGCTTTTTTCCCAGTCTTATTGAGGGTGCTACCTGTTTATCTTACACAGGCCACTCCTGCCTCGGAACTGGTTTCAGTTCCCCAACAATTTGAGGTCTGTCTCCTACACCAAGCCTCCAGCTACATATTAATCTGCTCTATCCTCCATTTTCACTGATGCTTGGCTCTGGGGTAATGCAGAGGTTACTGACATTGAGAACTACCTTTTTAAATTTCTTTCTTAGCTTCTGAAACTCTGACTAAAGGACCTCAAACCCTTTTGCTGGTTACAATATGTACTCTTCCCCAGAGAATGTACTACACCCTTTCCGTGATGTTCGTTACTTTGACACCAGGCAGACAAAGCTCCATGTGGGACTGCTTTGTTTGTCTTTCCCTCTGACTGCTGGAACCTCTATAATCACTTCAGTTCTACCTTCACCGTTTCCCACTCTCCTTTGTTTCACAGTGGTATGCTCTGGCTGTACATCTTCAAGTTTTTGTCAGCCAGGTGGGTACCAGTTTCAAGATCCCTGCACTCCTCTCTTGGATGGCAGCCTACTTACTGTGCTGAATCCTGTGACAGGCAGAGTGATCATCATCTGCGTGGTATAATCCAGGATAATCTCAGCCTCTGTTGTGTTCTAAATGGTCTCCCCTTAAACTCAGAAACACTGATCTGGAGCATGAGCAGCTGTAGATGGTTCCAATGCAGAGGTCTCCCCAGGACGCATGAAACATTCCCCCGATGTAGGACTAGCAGGC
>JARFYF010000022.1:15382349-15392862 GCA_030265395.1 Rhina ancylostomus | reverse complement strand
ATCAGCATTAAGAGAGTAAATTAGAGCAACACTTCAGATCCCTAGCCAGCAATGGCCGCTATCCGAACAGTGTATGGGACAACAGAAAATATTTAGAACGTAAATCTTTTGCAGGTCATCAACAAAACATAGATACCTTTTTGTGAAGTATTTAGACATCTAATAATATGTTCTTATAATGGCAAGGGAGGCCGCTCAGCCCATCAAGTCCAGCTTGGCTCGCAGGAAGCAATCCCATTTGTCAATCTACTTTTCCTGTACTCTTCATTCTCCTTCACGTGCCTATCAACTCCCTTTGATTATTTTTGCTGTAAATTTTCATTAAGGAGTAATTTACAATGGTCAATTAACCTACTGGCATATTTTTGTGATGTGAGAGGGAACCAGAATCCCCAGAGGAAACCTGCAAACTCATGGCTACTCCACACCGATAGCACCCGAGTCTGAGATCAAACTCATTTCCCTGATGTAACAGCACTAACTGCTGCACCACCATGCCATCTGAATTTTGGTCAGCTGGTAAGTGACTGAGCCCACTGCAAACCTTGCACTTTAAATGTTCTCTGTGGCATCTCCATTTCTCTTTCCAGACCTCAGCTGCAGTTAAATGTCAGCTTTTGGGTATTGCTGACACCCATTAAAACTGAAGCCATCATGCTCGCTGAGTAGCCAATCATATTGAAGTATTCTCACAGGCAACATACCAAGATGTAAAGTTTTAACTAATTTTCTAAACATTCCAGAGTGAAGATTGAGACAGACACAAGAGATGAAGGCTGAAGCGGAAATATCATAAACTTTATTTATTGATTTTAAAAGCATAGAATTTTAAAATAATTGAGGAAATGGCATTCACAGATTTTAAGGTCCAGCAGAGTTATTAAACAGTAATTATAAATTGTACACTATTAAAAAGTCACTCAACAATGTGTAACATATATAGATTGTTTTACACTTGAGAAGGCTGCTAAATGCCTCACCCAGTGGAAGAGCAAGGCCTCACTAACGGCAGCTTTTGCATTCAACCAAACAAGTGCAATCTATAATTTCCATCATAACCTCACTGTTATTGCAAATTCTAAGCCATTGCTTCAAAACTGAATCTTCATTACTGTTCAAAATGCACTTTAAAATAATTCATGCTAATTAAAAATATGTGCTATGCTTAGGAGGAATGTAAATTTGGGTTGGGAAATATAGCATGTTTTATCTACTACCTATTTAATCAGGCTCAGTGATGTAGGTTGCTGGGAATCTGCTAGCCATCAACAGCTCCAAGGTTAGTTGTAATTTGGGTATAGTTCAGAGCTTCATTTATGTTATGCTGACTTCAGGCAGAATGAACAGTCCCCGCAACCCTTCTAAGTGGTGTTAATTTAGATTTAACACCTCGTGACAATTTATAGCCAGTGTCATGCAGTATTGTTGAAGTTACTGAGAGCTGAAATGAGAATGTCTTAATTAGGCACTTGAATTTATATTTATTACAAAATAGAGCATTTATCTAACATTAACTTGGATGTGGTCTGAAGTGATTCCTTTCAAGACGCTTGTCAGTGTGAATGTGTCTTGGGATATGTCTCAAGGGAAAACAACTTAAAAACAAAAAGTCAAAATGAACTGGATAACTTGTGATTTTTTTTTGATGTTTCTTTAAGTTAATACCTTGCCTTTCTTGGACAAATGAATTGCTTAATAAAAACAAATTTATTCTTGATCCAATATGCTGTGCAACCATAAGTCATTCAGACCTGCGGCGTCGTCTCATTTATTTTACTGTCTCTGGGTATTATAACTTAATGTTTTGGATGAAATATAATGTCAAGTGTTGTTGCTGTACAAACTGCAAAGAAACATTCAAAAGCAAAGTAACAGTTTTATTACATTCTGTTTAGCCTGCCTTTATAATTGAATGTTAAATACTGACATTTTATGCCACAACATATTAATGAAACTTTTGCCTTAATCTAGTTATGCTCTTATATACTACTTGGAGCGTAGTTGAAAATGATTGTGCCAAATTTAGCAAAGCTAAAATAAATATGTAGGTGCTAATTCTTTCTAATATTATGCTTTCTAGTTCACTTATCCTTGAATAATGTTATTTAGCCCACATGTGCAGTATCTGACAGTCCATTTGATGGGACAGTTTCCAGTCATGTATTGCATGTATCTACTAGCTGGGTATTCACAGTTCTTCATAGATATGTAATTATAGCAATTCACTAACAAACACAATTGTATAAATTATCCAGAGAAATGCATCTCCGTTTGCCTCCCTATTGCTTTAGGTCAAGTGAATGGCCTGACTCCACTTATACTCCTGACACTGAACCTAAGCGAAATGCATTGTATTCTTGGTGACTTAGATCATTTTGAGTAAATAAAACCAGTGTATTATCTTAAATCACCTCATTGAATAACACAATGTAGAGATGTCTGTGGATTTCACAATCCTAGAGGAAATGCTAAATGGAGAAAACTACCTTTTTAAAGTGAGTTGTTTTTCCCAGATTCTGCCAGGTTCTGGAATGTTTTCCAACACTGTGTTCTTGATTATGATTTTCAGCATTGGTTGTACTTAAATTTATTTTGCGATGAGGCAATAAATGGATAGGAGGTCAATACAAGTATATTGTGAATAATTATATCAGCTTGTTTGTTTTTTTTAACCTAATCATAGTCCTTTTTGTTCAAAAAGACATGTTAAATGTCAAACATCTTTTAAGTCATTTATCCATTAGTGTTGGATAACGGAATGAGAAAGGGCTGTTACAACTGGAACTTGTTAAATGAAAGAATTTTATATTTGTATAAATCCATTCTGCATAATGCAGCTAATCTATGAAAATTTAAGTATTTTAAAGAGACAGTAATAATGGGTCAAACTAATGCTTAAAATCACTAGCTTTCAGCCAGTTAAACTGAACCAAATCTTGCAGTTACATGAACAGGCTTCAAGAGCAGAACAGATTCGAAGGACTCCGCACTGGTCCTCCAGGGATTCAGTCTTCACATGATTTCCTGGTTGGGAAATTGTCACTTGGATCCTAGGAGCTGAAACCAATGTGCCATCTAGACCAGCAGACTAACAGGTGTTGGGGGAGCCAGCTTAATTTAATTATTTTACTTCTATCTATTTTAATCTCTTTTGTGTTTTTTTTAAAAGAAGACAATTTAGTTCAATGTTGAGTTTCAAATGTCTGACAGAGTTTAAAAATTCTTTTTATAATCTGTGACAGCTTTGCTTTCTGTCAAAGGCTACCTGGCTGTTTCATGATGGGAACTCTGCACAACACCTCTGGTATCCCAGTCACTATTCTGATCTTGCCACTGATTGGAGCAACTGGAAAACTACTGAGATTGTGCCTGGGCCCTAGATGGTTGTGCATCAAGCTGGCTGCTTGGCAGCACAATCAGGCCCAGTATTCCAGCTGATCTATCAGTACCATTGGACTCATTTGCACTCATTCTTGATACTTGTTTGGTAAGTTTGACATTTCAATCATCTTGAGTCTAGATGAGGGAAATACAGCAATATTGTTTTATAATACACAAAGTCTAATAATTTGCTGCTATTCCTGCCTGCCTGTATAATTAAAATGTTTGCATTTGCATGCATCTGGAAAAGAGTAAGGAAAAATGTCTCTTTCTCTTAAATGAAAGATGTGGTGAATTAGCTGCAATGTATAAGCATACACTTAATGAGAGTTTTGCTGTCCTTTAGGGTTAGCAGCAAATCTGGGCAGTGATTATAGGCACATTGGTCACTTTTTTGGTCTACATGTAAGAAATTGAAAATGCAACAGCTCATAAAGCTACAATCCCTAGGATTCTGAACAGAGGGGGAATTATTGCAGCTTTTGTTCTCTCTCTGCTCAGCTTCCTAAGAAAGTAGTGGTATTTTTTCTACTTCGGTAGAAATGAATCGATGGATCTTCATACAAGGGAGAGAGAGCAGGTAAGTGGTGTTGAGGCCAAGCCTGGATCAGACATGTTGCAACTATAGTGGCATGGATTTGATAGTGTTTGTCTAAAATAAATTAAGAATATGAGCTACCAAACACACTCAGAGTCGCTCATCATCCTTGAAGTATTCTACCTGATTGAAAACGGTTCTTTGTGCATTGCTGATTCTTTGAAACAACATAATGTTAGGGAAATGATTTTTACATTGCACAGAATGTGTGAATTTTAGAATTGGGGGGGGGGAATGGAAAGTAGAATGGATTGAAGCACTGGGATAATATTGTAACTACTATAAAGACAAAAATGCCAAGCATTACAATTAGCTGCTTGGCTAAAAATTCTAGTCAACCAGTGTGAATTTGGAATGCTCAACATTGAGAAGCAATCCAAACACACAAAAGGAATAATGATATGGATGACAGAATGGAAATGGTGATGCTAAGGCTGCTCAGCAATGTACACGTATCCAGACCAGTGCACCCAAAGGATTTGCTGCTGTTGAGCCCACCTGCACTGTCAGTGGTACAGGTGTATCATGAATATTATGTTTAACACTAAGCAGGTGTTTTTTTTTAAATGGGCAGGAAGTGTGATAGTCTGGCAACATGCAGAATGTCTGTAATCAAAATAGGCACAGCTACAATCTTACCACTTTCCAACAATGAATTTCCCTAAGATGAGACTTAAACAATTAAGTCAATTTGTTTACTGTCCCAATCATTTTCTGTAAAAAATCAATCAACAGCAATGTTATTACATTTTTTTTCCTCAGTCTGATTATCCAAATTTTTTGGCTCTTTTCTTGTTTCACCAAAAGCCCAGTCTTGGGGTGATTGGGTTGAATTATTCGTGGCCTGTTCAGTTTGAAAGGGATGGTACCAGCTTTTGATATTTGGTATTACTTAAGATAACAGAGTGGGTCCAGTTGCATGGTAAACACTCTGCAATCATTTTGTTCCCCAGTTACCACTATTGTTACTTGCACTCTCTCTTCTGCTTCTGTAATGGGCAGCTACCACAAGGTAACTATCAGGGCTTGAATCTTTGATCGTTGGGGACTTGTTGGAGACTGGAGAGGTCTTGCCGTCCACTCTGGAAATCTGCAACATCCGGCAGGGGTCGTGCTTCAGTAGGTAACCTTCAAACGTCTCCCAGCCCCCTCCTACACGCACCATCACATGTTTGTTGTGTAGCATCTGCAATGCAAAGTAATTGTTGAACAAAAATCAATGTAAGGCTATGGTAATAGGATGTATAACAGAAGGAAACTAGATGAAGATTAAAAAACCACGACTAATTCCTATTTAGATATGTGGAACTCCAAGAGGTCCACATAATGAACATTTTTTTGTAAAAGTTAATAACCACAAATATCCTTGCTAATTTTGTCTAGGCAGTCAACACAATCAGCCAGGCAGCTGCTGCTCCCACCCACTGTGTAAAAGGTGTGTTTATTGATGTTTTATAATCCCACTGGGTTGTGCCAGCTGTTACAAGGGAGACTAATGCAGAAAAAATGGTCATTTTTTAATCTAACTCTCATTGGCAAGTCTAGTTAAGCTTGTACAATTTGTCTGACCAATATTATAGATCAGACTCTAGAATTTTAATGTTGACTTAATCAAACATTTATCACGTGTTGCTTAATTTTGTGAATCACAAATATTTGGGAAATGATTGAGAGCTTGATAAGCATCAAAATAAAGATGGAAGGCTTTAAATATTTATGTTTAATACTACGAATCTGGTGAACCTGCTCATATCTTAAGTCATCAGTATTTACATATTTAATGAATAAGCTATTGTGCTCTGAAGACAAATAAAATGGAAAATGTTGCAAATACTTAGGTCAGGTAGCATTGGTGAAGAAACAGTTAATGTCCATTTCATCAGAGCTCATAGACCTGAAATGTTAAATGGTACTCTTTTCAAAGGACTTTTTTTTGGATATTCATTTACAAGCTAAAGGTCTTCCTTGAAGCATACTTGTTAAATGGAAGTACACATAGATGGAAAAATAGTTCAACAGCAACGTCTGTACATTCCAATATTTTGTTTTCTGTAGGTTACAGAAAGGGTCCGACTTAGCCTGTTTAACTTTTGCCTCAAATGTTCCATGTAGTGATGTATCTGTAACCTCATCAAATTACACATACAGTCTAACAATAAGGCTGCAGTAAATCCTGGGGCTCATCGTTGAGCATGAATTCAATGTGATCAGTTATACAAATACTGTGGCTATAAGGACAAGTCAGAGGCTGAGTATCCTGCAAGGTACGACTTGCCTACTGATATTCTGCCATCTTAGATCACAAAACAGAAGCATTGATTAAATACCCACCATTAACAACTTCAGACCAAGCTGGCACCATCCAGGACAAAGCAACCTGCCTGAATTCCACCTCCCACCATCAACTACCCTAAACGTACATTTTCGTCACCACTGCACTATGGTCGTAGTGTGTTCATTTACAAAATGCACTGCTGTTATTGACCAGGATACTCCAACAGCAACTCCTAATCCAGCACCATTACTACCAAGGACAAAGACAGCAGGTGTGTGTAAACAGTTCCACCTGGTGGTTGCCATCTAAGTCCACACAACATCCTTAGAGTCATAGAGCACTACAGCACAAAACAGGCCCTTCGGCCCATCTAGTCCATGCCGGTCTGGTTTTCTATATTGTCCCATCTACCTGCACCTGAACCATAGCCCTCCATGCCTCTCTCATCCATGCACCTATCCAAACTTCTCTTAAATGTTACAATTGAACCCTCACCTACCACTTCCGCTGGCAGCTCATTCCATACTTACAGCACCCTCTGAGTGAAGAAGTTCCCTCTCAGATTCCCCTTAAATATTTCACCTTTTACCCTAAACCTATGGCCTCTAGTTCTAGTCTCACCCAACCTGAAGGGGAAAAAGCCTACATGCATTCACCCTATCTATACCCTTCATAATTTTTTTTACCTCTATAAGATCTTCCCCATTCTCCTGCACTCCAGGGAATAAAGTCCTAGCCTATTCTTGTAACTCAAGTCTTTAAGTCCTGGCAACACCCGTATAAATTTTCTCTGCACTCTTTCAAGCTTATTTATATCTTTCCTGTTGGGAGCTGATCAAAACTGCACACAATACTCTATGTTTGGCCTCACCAACATCTCATACAACTTCAACATAACATCCCAATTCCTATAGTCAATGCCCTGACTTATGAGGGCCAATGTGCCAAAAGCTCTCTTTACAACCCTATCTACCTGTGATTCCACTTTTGAGGAATTATGGATCTGTATTCCTAGGTCCCTTTGTTCTAACACACACCTCAGACCTCTACCGTTCACTGTGTAAGTCTTTCCCTGGTTTGTCCTCCCAAAGAGTGTCACCTCACACATGTCTGCATTACATTCCATCTGCCATTTTTCAGCCCACTTTTCCAGCTGGTCCAGATCACTTTGCAAGCTTTGATAGCCTTCCTTGCTGTTCACTATGCCCCCAGTCTTGGTGTCATCTGTAAATTTGCTGGTCCAGTTTACCATATTATCATCTAAATCATTAATATAGATGATAAACAACAACAGGCCCAGCACCAATCCCTGTGGCACACCACTAGTCACAGGCCTCCTATCAGAGAGACAACTATATACTACCACTCTTTGGCTTCTCCCACTAAGCCAATGTTGAATCCAGTTGACGACTTCATCCTGAATACCAAGCAAATTAACCTTCTGGATCAGCCTTCCATGTGGGACTTTGTCAAAGGCCTTGCCAATGTCCATGTAGACAACATCCACCGCCTTCCCTTGATCAACCTTCCTGGTAACCTCCTTGAAAAACTCTATTGGATTGGTTAGACATGACCTGCCATGCACAAAGCCATGTTGACTATCCCTAATTAGGCCCTGTCTATCCAAATACTTATATATCCTGTCCCTTAGAATACTTTCCAATAGGCTCACTGGCCTATAGTTTCCCGAGTTATTCTTAAAGCCTTTCTTGAACAATGAAACAACATTAGCTATCCTCCAGTCTGCTGGCACTTCAGCCATGGCTAAGGACATTCTAAATATCTCTGCCAGGGCCCCTGCAATTTCTGCACTAGCCTCCCACATGGTCCAAGGGGACACCTCATCAGTCCCTGGGGATTTATCCACCTTAATTTGCCTCAAGATAGCAAGCATCTCCTCTTCATAATCCAGATATGGTCCATGACCTCACTACTCTTTTTTCTCAATTCTATAAGAGGAATAGATAGATTGGCAGCCAGCGCCTCTTTCCCGGGGAACTAATGCTCAAAACAAGAGGACATGGCTTTAAGGTAACATGTGGGAAGTTCAAGGGAGATGTCAGAGGGAGGTTTTTTACCCAGAGAGTGGTTGGTGCATGGAATGCGTTGCCTGCGGTGGTGGTGGAGGCTCATACATTGGTCAAGTTCAAGAGATCATTAGAGAAGCATATGGAGGAATTTAAGATAGAGGGATAAGTGGGAGGAAGGGGTTAGATAGTCTTGGTGTGGTTTTGAAGGTTGGCACAACATGGTGGACCGAAGGGCCTGTATTGTGCTGTATTATTCTATGGTTCTATATACCCTGTGTCTGTCTCTCAAATAAATACAGACACAAAAAATTCATTTAAGATCTCCCCCATCTCGTTCAGCTCCACCCATAGATGTCCACACTGATCTTCAAGAGAACTAATTTTGTCCCTCACTATCCTTTTGTTCTTAATATAGCAAGAAAAACCTTGGGATTCTCTTTCACTTTCTCTGCCAGAGCAACCTCATGTCCTCTTTTAGTCCTCCTGATTTCTCTCTTAAGTGTTCCTTTGCATTTCTTATAATCCTCAGGCACCTCATCTGAGATATGTTGACAGGGTAGTTGTGAAGAGAATATTTCCTCTTGTGGAAGAACATAGAACTGGGGTCTCTGTTATAAAATAACAGGTTGCTCAATTAAATCAGGGATGAAGTGATTTTTTTTCTTTCAGATAGGACTGAATCATTGGTACTTTCTTCCACAAAGGATTGTGTGAGCAATATCTTTGAATACAGTAAACCCTTAACTTACTTGCATATTGAAATTGATATTTCTTGACTTCCATGTTTACATAAAAACGATATTCACAATTTCCAGATCTCACCGCCAGAACATGTCCCCCGCCACAATTGAGGGTTTTCTGTAGTTTTAAGGCAGAGATGAACTGATACTTTGATAAGCAAGGGATGAAAGATTAATTGAGGTAGGCAGTTAATATGGAGTTAAAATCATGATCAAATTAACCATGACATTTTTGAATTGTGGATCAAACTCAAGGGGTTGAGTCATTTGCTCACTATATGTTCATTTGTTGTGTTATTTTGGGCTTTATTTGACAACCAAGATGACAGGTAGTATCAGAATCATCACTGCTGGTAGAAGCAGCCCCAGGAGTATCACTGGCACTGTCAGCACTGTCAGAAGCAGCAATAGACTTGTGCTCACTGAGGAGACGGGGAGATCAGCAGTGACTCCAGCATGCAATGGCCATTTCCTGCACCTAGCTTTGAACCTCCTGTGTCTTCAACTCACTGGATGAAAACTTGCTGCCTGATGAACCTGGTGGCCTCGCCTTACCTGTGACTACCAAAGTCACTGTTGCCCTCGAATTTGCCTCAGTATTCTTCCAAGGATCTGCTGGGGACATATGCAGAATCTTGCAGTTGGCATCCCACAAGTATATATGAAAGGCTTGTTTGCCATGTGAAATCATATAATATCTCCAGTGATGTCATCTCTCCTTCTTTATATTCTTTTGCAATCCCTAGAGCCAGAGGATTATTGACTTCCACCCTGATTTTGTGGGATCTGAGGAAGCTCATGAGGACAATGTGGGAATTGTAGACTATTCCCTAGATGAATAGATGAAGCAGAAGGTGCCTAATGGGGGAGGTGGACAGGTAATTTGTGGGGTAATTCACTCCTTGTGCCTCTTACACAGGGCTTCTTTGTTCTCCCAAGTGTGAATTACAGGTTCTCAGGACCATCCTGAATGCTCTTTCTCTATTTTGAACAGTCATGAACCAGGCATTCCCAGGACTTAGTGGGTTCATTGCATTTCTTTGAAGAGGCTTTGAACAAGTCCTTGAATCATTTTCTCTATCCACCTGGTAAATTCTTCCCATGGCAGAGCTTGTAATAGAGTGTCTATTTCAGGAATCTGGTTTCAGGCATATGTCTGACATGCACACACTGCAGCCGTCTCGATTCAGTATCCAATTCTCACAGTGGGGACACAAGAGAGACTGCGGATGCTGGGAATCTGGAGCAACACACAAAATGCTGGAGGAACTCAGTGGGTCAGGCAGTATCTATGGAGGGAAACGGACAGTCGATGCTTTGGGTCAAGACACTTCATCAGGACTGGAAAGAAAGAGGGGAGATGGCCAGAGGAGGTAGGTAGTGGGAACAGGTGGAGCAAGAGTTGGCAGGTGATAGGTGGATTCAGGTAAGAGGTGGTTGATAAGCAGGTGAGGGAGGGGAAGAGTGGGAATGATGTAAGAAGCTGGGA
>JARFYF010000022.1:15368717-15382249 GCA_030265395.1 Rhina ancylostomus | reverse complement strand
GATTCCATTATGAACTTTGTTCAGATCTTCTTGTGTATATGCAATTTCACAAAAGGGTATGGTTCCATGATATGCTTCCATTTTTGTGACTAAATTCTGTTATGTGAAGATAAAGGACTTTTTGAATTCATTGCAGCTTTATTTTACTTAGTGTTTTTGTTTTGGGAATGATCTTCTTGCTCATGTAACTAATATGCTGTACTGTGACCTTTTCTTTATGAATAGTGGGGTTGGTTGTAGACATGGCACATCTGATCTCCACATTGTGAAGAACTGACATCTCAGCCAACTGAGATAACGTAGAAGGTCTGGTTTACACTCTAAGATTTGAATATCATGATGAAAGGATTCCTAGAACTGTCACAGATGTGGTACTGTTATAAGGAGATATCCTGGCATTTCCTCACAGGCTTAGAGTGAAACAACAGTGTAAATCACTGAAGGTTTGTCTGCTCATCATATTAACAGATGCAGCTGATATGTTGATGTGCAAATTTTAACTGTAAACCTCCTCCTACGGCTGGTGAATAACATTTATGTGATTTCTGACCCACTGGATTTTTTAAATGATAAAGTGTGGCAAAGTGGTTGAGCTTTTCACACAACTGTTCCTTCCTAGTAGCACATTCCACTTTGTAGGGGTAACTCTCCTGCCATTATATCAGTCTTTTAAGTTTTGCTTATCTTGTTGAAGTTAATAATTCTCAGCTGTCAATTGCTTTGACTAAAAGATTCTGCCTTGCTGTTTACTTTCATATCTAATTCTATTCACACCTGGGCAGGCACAGTAGAGTAGCGGTTAGCGCAATGAGGGTTCAGTTCTGGCCGCTCTCTGTAAGGAGTTAGTATGTTCCCCCTGTGTCTGCGTGCGTTTCCTCTGGGTGCTCCGGTTTCCTCCCACATTCCAAAGACGTATGGGTTAGGAGGTTGTGGGCGTGCTATGTTGGCAGTGGAAGAGTGGCGACACTTGCGGGCTGCCCCCAGAACACTCAACGCAATGATGCATTTCACTGTGTGTTTCAATGCACATGATGTACAATAAAGAGATCTTACCTTATCAGACGCTGCCTGACCGGATGAGTGTTTCCAGTCTTCATTTAAAATTTCCCGTATCTACAATGTTTTGATTTTCACATAAAGAAAAATTAGACAACAGGAATAAACAGAAGTCCAGAACACAGAAGTGTCTGATATGAGGTAGGAATGAAGCAGCTGAAAAGCTGTTATAAGGTTGAGTTTGCTGTATTCATGGTTATAAAGGATAAAAGCATTCGCTTTATACATAGGGGGGGCAGTTTGAAACCCAGTAGTATTAAACTGCTAATACCAACATGCAATTTTTCTGCTGCAGAAGATGTCCTAGATCTAAATCCTCTGCTTAATAACAAATCAGTAAAAAAGAAAACCTTGAGTTTGATAGCATCTTTTCCATTCTTAGGATACTCTGAAGCACATTACACCAATAAGGTAATCCCAGCTGCAATGTACAGCAACCAGCATGGTGAAGTGGTCAAAACAGAAATATGCTATAAATAAGCAGATCTTCTCTTTTCAACTGTGGTTGAAGGATAATTATTATTCAGGTCACTGTGAAGAATAATCCTTTGATGATGATGTGGGATCTCCTGCGTTCACTTGAGAGGGACAACAAGACCTCAGTATTGTCTCCTCTGACAGACGGTAACTGTCTGGTACTTCATTACAGTGTCAACTGAGTGTCCATAATTGATGCCATTGAGTGGGACTTGAACGTACAAACTTCTGACTTAGATATAATAGTGCTGTTACTTAATAATTTCCTCTTGACAGCAAAGTGCCACCATATTAAAATATAGTCAAAATCCCAGACTCTAATGTAGTCTAAATAATTTCTGCATTTAAGTTGCACCACACTCCTTCTGGCAAAACATAGTGCCGCATTCAGGAAGACAACAAAAATGTTCTTTAGCCTGGTGCAGTCATCCCACACCTTAAACATATGAAGAAAATGAAAACAATATGATAAAGCAGTCAGCCCAGAGGTATTCATGTGACTACTTTATTGTTGTAGTGAGAAGAGTTGTTTTCTTTCAACACCATTCCAAGAAGTCAAGTATCAGTAGGGGAACATCTCGGAAATAGTGATCACAATATTACAAGGTCTACAACTAGAAATGGAAATGGGCCAGTGTCAATGGGGTGAGATCAGAACTGGCCCATTAAAACCTGGAATCAAAATCAACTGACTGCAGATGCTGGAAATCTGAAATAAAAGCAGAAAATGCTGGAAGCACTCAACAGGTCAGGCAGCGTCTGTGGAGAGAGAAACAGTTAATGTTTCGTGTCTGTGACCCCCTCACCAGAACTGGGAAAAGAAGAAATAAAGTTATAGTTTTTAATTACACAGAAAATGGGGAAGAAAGGGTATAAAAAAGGGAATATCTCTGAAAGGGAGAAACCAGATGACTTGATATGCCAGTTAAGTAACAGATACTGTTCCTTTGTGTAATATGATGCTAATGATATGGCTATGGGGAATGCCCAACATACCAGACTATACAATTAGAGAAAAGAAAAACGGAGCTAAAGTCATAGCAAGTGCAGGTGGAGAGAGAAGAAGAATAAGTTGCAAAGTTGGAACATTTGATATTGAGTTCTGTGGGCTGCAACATGCCCAGACAGAAGATCAGACTTTTTCCCAGAGTTGGTGAACCAAGAACTATGACTCTGTGACTTTATGAGGTGTTGTTGCTCAGGCTTGCATTGAACGTCATGCAACAGTCCACAGACCAATAGATCGAGTGTGGGAGTGGGATGGAGAATTAAAGTGGCAGGCAATTGGAAGCTCTGGGTCACTCACATGGACTGAATACAGGTGCTCTGCAAAACCATCAGCCAGTCGGCACTTAGTTTCTTCAGTGTAGAGGGAACCACGTTGTGAACACCAAGTGCCGTCCACCAGATTGGAAGAAGTGCAAGGGCATCACTGATCTTCACCTGGAAGGACTGTTTGTGTCCGTGGATAGTGAGAGGGGAACAGGTGAAAGAATTGGTGTGGCATCTTCTGCAGTTGCATGGGAAAGTGCTATAAGGTGGGCAGTAGGTGGGAGTGGACCGGGGACCCTTGAAGAGAGTGATCACTTCAAAATGCTGCAAGGGGAGGGGGAGGGAATGTGTATTTTGTGGTGCAATCATGTTGGAGCTGACAGAAATTGCAAAGGATTATCTATTAACTGCAGAGGCTGGTGGGGTGGAAGGTGAGGACAAGAGAAACTTGTTCCTTGTCTATCCAGGGCTGGAGTCGGAGGAGAGAGTGGATTGACTTGGGAGGGTGTAGTATGTGAGCACATGGCTGTCACGTGACCAGAACAACACTGACCCCTGCTGGTCAGAGGATGGCATTGCTCCTCGGATTGGAAGTGACACCATTGTCAATCAAGGTATGGCTCCACTTCACCCATCAGGTGTGGGCATAGGGATTGGCTTTGGAGAGGAACCTTTGTCCCTGAACCTGCCTGACCATTGGCTGTGGCAGGCACCTTTGCCCTTGACCTCCAAACCATTGGCCTGTCTAAGTCACCTGGCCAGGCTCCACCCAGCCTCCCAGCACTATAAAGAATGTTGCAATCCCCTAGTCTCCCTTTTTCAACTGCCCCAGGAGCAGTGAAACAATGCTGCAGAGACCACTGTCAGAGTGTGCATCACCATGTGGTTTGGGAGCATCTTAGTCAGATTCCAGGGAGTGTTAGAGCCAATGCTTGTTTGGGTCAGGGTATTCAGGCATTGAAGTGTTCATCCTTTGAGAAGCTGTACCTTGTTTATTGTATGCTTGTGAGTGTGTGTGTCTCATCCTTGTTGGGATTTTCCCCCTCATGTTTGTGGTCTCCTCTGTGTGTGTGAGTGTGCATCTGTTCCCATTCATTCTGTCCCTGTGTTTGCCTTTGTGTTTAAACTACTTTTAAAATCCAAAGGTTGTGTCCAGAGCCCTCCATCTTTAAGACCGAAAGAACCTTTTCACATAACAGAGGGGTTGCGTGAAATGGATGAAATGTGGCCATGGGCTCTGCCCACAATTCTAAAGGGGAAGCCACAGTTAAGGAAGAAAGGAGATGTTCCAGAGGCATCAGTGTGCAATCTCTCATCACTGGAGTGAGTACAAGGAGGTGGGGGAACTGGGAGAATTGAATTGGGTCCTCAGAGGAGGCAGGATAGGAGGAAGTATAGTCAAAGTAACGGCAGGAGAGTGTGGGCTTGTACTAGATGTTTGTGGGTGGCCCATCCCCTGAAGTGGAGACTGAGAGATCCAGAAATGGAAGGGAAGAGTCCGAGATTGAGAGCAGGTTGGAAATTGGCTGAAAAAGTGATGACATTTATGAGTTCGGCATCAGTGCTTGAAGCAGCTCCACAGATGCTGCCTGACTTGCTGAGTGTTTCCAGAATTTTCTGTTTTAAACTGGACTCTAAGCTCAGCAGGTAAAAATATGATTGAACTATGGGAGCCCATTAAGGCAAGCATGTTTGAGGTACAGTCATGAAGGAAAAGAAAATGGAACTTAAAGCCAGAGCAGAGTGGAGAGACAGAAGAAAGAGCAGAATAAAAGAAGATGACAGAGGGCTAGTTGTTGACACAAGTGATTGCAGAATGTTAAGAGGGAGGTAGCAAAAGGAAATACGAGCAGCCATAAGAGAGGTTGGCCATGGACATAAAATAGGCTCCAAGACTATTCAATGTTATAGAGTCATATAGACCACTACAGCACAGAAACAAGCCCTTCAGCCCATCTAGTCCACACTGGCCTTGTTTTCTGCCTAGTCCCATCCACCTGCACCTAGATGATAGCCCTCCATACCTCTCTCGTTCATGTACCTCTCCAAACTTCTTAAATGTTACAATTGAACCTGCATCCACTATTTCCTCTGGGAGCTCGTTCCACACTTGCACCACCCTCTGAGTTCCCCTTCAGATTCCCCTTAAATATTTCACCTTTCACCCTGAATTTATGACCTCTAATTCTAGTCTCAAAAACCTGAGGGAAAACAGCCTACATGCATTCACCCTATCTATACCCCAGATAATTTGTATACTTCTATAAGATCTCCCCTCATTCTCCGGCACTTCAAGAAATAAAGTCCTAACTTATTCAACCTTTCCCTGTAACTCAAGTCCTGGCAACATCTGTGTAAATTTTCTCTGCACTGTTAAGCTTTTTGATATCTTTCCTGCAGGTATGTGACCTGAATGGAACACAATACTCTAAATTTGGCTTCACCAACGTCTTATACAACTTCAACATAATATCCCAACTCCTGTACTCAATGCCCTGATTTATGAAGGCCAATGTGCCAAAAGCTGTCTTTAAGACCTTACCTACTTTTGATGCCACTTTCAAGGAATTATGGATCTGTATTCCCAGGTCCCTTTGTTGTACCGCACACCTCAGTGCCCTACCATTCATTGTGTAAGTGTTGCCCTGGTTTGTCCTCCAAAATTGCATCACCTCACACTTCTCGACATTAAATTCCATCTGCCATTTTTCGGCACATTTTTCTTGCTGGTCCAGATCACTTTGCAAGCTTTGATAGCCTTCCTTGCTGTCCACTATGCTCCCAATCTCAGTGCCATCCACAAATTTACTGATCTAGTTAACCACATTATCATCTAAGTTGGAAACATATCACTGATCCCTTAGCATTGCAAGCCCTGAATCCTGGAATTTACCACTGAGTAGCAATTTGGTAGGACCTTCACGAGAAGGACAGAAAATGTTCAAGAAGGTGGCTCATTACCAGCTGACGGGTAATTGGGGATGGACAATCAATACTGGACTGGTGGGTAATAACCATTTCCCAAAAAAAATTGAATGGGTCTCATTTCAGCAACTTATGAAATAGGAACAAATGGACTGCTGGTTCTGTTTATTTTGGTAATTTAGTTTAAATTATGTTATTAAAATGTGATCTCAGTATTATCTGTTACAAATTAGGAAATACATTAGATTTGGAAATGACTAACAGCTGTGGAAATGAATGGTAGATGTATATTAAGACAACAATGGTGATATCAAATGGAAAGTCTATTTTCAATCTTCAAGGTCCAAAATCATAATTTCAGCATAAAAGATTCTGTAGACCATAAATTACTCTGTAGACCCACCAAGATTTATACTCATTGTTTGATTATGAACTGGGTTTGGAACAAGTCTAAATGTTGATGCTTTCAAGGCAATTATAAATTGTAACTAGGATATTCTGCAGGAAAATTGTGCAATAGCATGACGGATCTAATTCTCAGTAAAGGTGCATGTATACAGGAGCGAGTGTTAAATGAGAATTTTCATTGTGCAAAAGAATACTCATTGAAATATGATGCAAATTTAACTGATGTGACCAGGAACATTTAACTGATTAATACTAATGGACTAATTCTTGTAAGTGAAAGGTTTTCCATTTGATGAAGGGAGATGATTGAAAGGGTTATGAAAATTAATTAGCACATTACCAAATACATTGCAACTCAAGCTGTGGACAAACTTCCTAATATAGGAACACATTTGATCACACCGCAAGAGTTACACAATTCAATCTTTCAAATACCAGAAAAATATACTGATTCAAAAATAATGATCAATGTAACATGGTTGTTGAAAGTGATATGGATCTTTAAGAAGCCTATTTATCCTGGTAAATCAAATGCATGTGCCATTTTTCCATTTTATATAAGCAAAGTATCTACTTGGTGTGCAGTTAGAAAGTGAGGTATACCCTGGAACTAGTTTACAGTATGTTCATCCCATAAGCAGGCAGATCTTAGATTTTTACATTCATAGAGTCATACGGCACAGAAACAGACCCTTCGGCCCACCCAGCCCCTAGTGACTATAGAACAATGCAACACAGTACAGGCCTATCGGCCCATGATGTTGTGCGGGCATTTTGTCCTTCTCTAAGATCTATCTAACCCTTCCCTCCCACATAGCCCCCATTTCTTCATCATTCATGTGCCTATCTAAGAGTCTCTTAGAAGTCCCTAAAGTATCTGCCTCCACCACCTCTGCTGCTATGCTTCCACCACTGTGTGTAAAAAAAAATTACCTCTGACATCTCCCCTAGACCTTCCTCCAATCACCTTAAAATTATGCCCCCTCGTGTTAGCCATTGTCGCACTGGGAAAATGTCTCTGACTGTCCACTTGATCTATGCTTCTAATCATCTAGTATACCTCTATCAAGTCACCTTTTCATCCTTCTCTCCAAAGAGAAAAGACCTAGCTCACTCAACCTATCCTCATATCAACCTGTGCAGTAACCTTGAAGCTTATTGTGAAAATGGATATTTGTTACAGCAACCAGGCAAAGAAGAAAAATGTTTTCACTCTGATTCATGTAATTCACTAGTTGTTCACAAGATTATGAAAATGGCTGAAAAATCAGTTATACAAGAAAAATAATTTTTTTATTTACTTTCTTTCTCACAAAAGACCAAATTTGTAAAGTCCTGTTCTTGTGATTTATCAATGTTTTTAAGGGCAAAAAAATGCTATGTTGCAATATTAGATTTTTTTTTAGTTCTGTGTTGCTATGACAAAACCTTAAAGTGAAGCATTGTTTCATTTTCTGCATCCCCATAGGCAATGAGCCCTGGAGGATGTTGGTCAGTCATCACTTTCCTTGACAATATGTCTTCTGGCTCAGGTTGCCCTCACTAAATCATTCATTCTAATGGAATTAAGCCAATATTAAAACCAACTGATTGATAATACTATTAACAATTTATAATATTATTAATGACCCATCAAACGTTATTGTATGGCTACTTAACACGTGCTTATTTTCTACCAACAGAAAAGATGTGTATGTCCAAGTAAAGGAAATAATGTGATACAGCACGTGTGGCATGATAATTCACAGGGCTGATCCCAGAACATTTTGAATGCAAGTTTGTGTTTTTTAAATTTCATGATCATAAAGTTAATGGCTGAAAAATTCTTAGTAACACTGTCTTTAAGCAATCTGCATAATATTTTGTTGCTACTGAATTCTGGAGGAGTGCAGTTGTTTAGTAACTACTTGCATTGGTATAGCATTTTAATATAGTATACACTTCAAGACATTTTACATCCAGTTTAAATACATTAAAGTATAGGGTATTTTCAATTGGTCTGTTTAAACATATTGGAATCTTAAACATCACTCGAAACTCGAGCAGTTCATGGCCTTATTTAAAATTACATCATGATCATAAACTATTGCATTTATATTAAAAAAAAAGCACTCAAACTGTGCTGAATATATTATTTTAAATGCTTGATATCAGGAAGTTTGTATTCAGCGATTGCTTTGGATGTTCCGAAATTATTCAGTGGTAATTTCCAATGTATTTGCTGCACTCTAACAATCGTTAATTATTTCATGTATTTACAATGATGTTTTTTAAAGTCACATATCCAGGATTAATAACTAGTATATAATGCTATAGGATCTATATTAGAATTGTAATCAGAAATCACAAATAATAATAAAATAGTGCAACTGATGGAAGAATACTTCAATTCCTCTTTTTTTAAATAACTATTAACATTTTAAAGTTGCTTACTTCAGTTTAACACATCATGAGGGATATAGATGGAGTCAATGCACACGGTCTTTTTCCCAGGGCTGGGGAATCAAGAACGAGAGGGCATAGGTTTAAGGTGAGAGGGAAGAGACTTAATAGGAAATTGAGGGGCAACTTTTTGACTCAGAGGGTGGTGCGTACATGGAATGAGCTTCCAGAGGAAGTGGGTGAGGCAGGTTATTAACATTTAAAAGGTACTTGGACAGGTACATGGATAGGAAAGGTTTAGAGGGATATGGGCCAATGGGACTAGCTTAGATGAGAAGCTTGGTTGGCATGGACCAGTTGAGCTGAAGGGCCTGTTTCCCTGCTGTAAGACATTATCTCTCTCTTATATGGTGTCAGATGCATTCCAGAGGCAGAACATCTTCATTGAGCTGTTTGTGGCCCAGGCATCATCCAGAACACACTGCTGGACTTTGGTGGTGGGCCAGTGGGATAGGTCCTCTGCATTTGGCCTAAGTCTGTGGGCATCAGTGGATCACAAATGCCTCTTTCAGGCAGGTTCTGGCCCAATATCCTTCTGCTTCTGGTATCTGTTTGGATGATATAATGATACTGTACTCATGTCCAGTGTTCCACTTTTCTAACTTTGATTCAGATCTTGTCACATTTTGGTTCCCCCAGCTTTAGGAACCTAATTATAAGTTTGCTTTTTTTTCCCTCTTGGGAGTTCTGGTGGTTTAAATTTCAGATGATTTTTTTTATTGCTTATGAAAACATCCACAGTTTCTAAGAGTGATACTCAGGATTATAATTTTTGCCTCTGGCTAAGAAGAATGTTTGAAATTTAAACAAAAGGTGCATTGACTGATATGAAATTCTGCACATTTTCCCCTGTATTATTTAATTAGGGAGACACTACCTTGTTGGGTGCCAATAAGTTAAACATGCCTCTCTTATGTATATGTGTAAATGCAAAAGAATTGATGATTTCAAATTAAGTGTAATATTTTTGAAGAGAGAAATGTTTAAGGAGCTAATTTTGGGTTGGCCAAACTTAAAATTACCACCGATTCAAAGGGCAACACACACACAAAATGTTGATGAAACTCAGTGGGTCAGGCAGCATCTATGGAGGGGAATGAACAGTTGACGTTTCAGGCCAAGACCCTTCATTAGGATTCATCAGGATTCCCTCCTTGGTGCTGCCCGACCCGCTGAGTTCCTCTAGCATTTTGTGTTTATTGCTCCATATTTCCAGCATCTGCAGTCTTTCCTATGTCACAACTTTACAATTGCCAGGTTCATAATGTGGAAGGTGATCATTCTGATCTTTGCTAGACAACTATCCTTTTGTCCAACTCTCTCCATAAGTAGAATTGGTGGGCAATAGTAACCCCACAGACCAAATAGTTACTTCCAATCTGATAATCTTATGATAGTGGAGTCATTGACTAATTCCCTCCACCAATCTCTTTTGGTGAGTGTACAACAGGCTCAGACATGTGGTGAGGAAACCCCCCAGTGGGAAAGAGCTTCGAGAACCATTGGTTCGAAGTCTCCAGGCTCCTGTGCTAACACAGTTCTCTCATGTCAAAGTTCCAGTTACTCAGAAACTGGAATCCGGATGTTATTTTCTAAAAGACTTTTCTCTAATTCGTCTTTGATTGAATCAATACTAACTGCTCCTACTGTATCCTCAAGGGAATCTATTCCATAGATTAGCCACTCATTGAACTTTTGTTTCTGCATGTTAGTTTTAAGTTTCTTCTACCTTCAAGCACAGGTACTTTCCAGTGATTGCATTATTTTTTTGAATGGTTCCTTTATTTAAATGATGGTTCATTTTGGTTGGAGGAGTTGCATCACATTCATTGGAAGTTAGGAAATTGTGTGGAGGGGTAAAGTTAGTTGGAAAGGTAGATATATAAACAACTAAAAGAAGCTACAGACCTTGCTGAGACCAAGAGTGCAAAAATAGCTTATGACCTGCAGGAACTGTTTGATTTGGCTGTAATTTCTTTCTGTCTGAATCAAACACAATAGAAGGAAGGTAAGGAGATCCAAGGGGCATGTTTTTCACACAGAGGGTGGTGGTGTATGGACCAAAATGCCAGAGGAAGTTGTAGAGGCAGATACAATTACAACTTTTAGAAGGCATGTGGACAGGTGTTTGGAGAGAAAAACAGAGGGATAGGGCCATAATGTGGGCAATTGGGATTAGTGTAGAAAGGCTTCATGGTCGGCATGGATGAGCTGGGCTGAAGGTCCCATTTCTGTGCTACACATCCCTATGACTCTATGTAAAGCTAAATTAATATAGACCCTTGGTTTGACCCCCATGGAGTACTGTGCACAGTTTTTGTAAAGAAAAATATTTAATCACTGGAGAGATGGCAGCAAAGATTCAGAATTGAAGGTTGCAAATGTCAGAAAAGATGGGCCAGCTAAGAGAAGACCTGACCTTGAAAAGGGGAGAGTTGGTGCTGAGCACTGCAGAGGACAGCAGACCATGCATATTTTGATGTGACTTTGAACTAATTCTTCACACAGCAGTAGGTGCTCTTCAGTTAATAGCTGATACTGTCTTGACTATGTTTAAGGTTGACCTGAAAAGAATTTTGAACAGCAGGAAAATCAGAAGATATGAGATTGTGCAGGAAATTGGATAAGGCACAGGATCAGCCATGACCTTACTGAATAATGGAACAGATTCAGTGGCCATTAGTTTAACCCAGATTCTATCTCTAATTTTATTAAGCAAATCAGTATACACATTCTTCATATATATAAACTCATAAAGGATATGATGTTTTATCTTGCTATAAAAAGATGAAAGCAGCACTGCATCGTCCACATCCTCCCCAGGAAACCAGAGTGAACAGGCTTTCCGACCTTCAGAAATATTGAAAATTCCACAAAGAACCACTCCACATCTACTATCAGCTGTTGGGTATGTTTCTCTCCAAGTCACAATGAGGATTAGTCATGTAAAATTAATGGATGCTGATTTGTCATGCTGGAATATGTTGGAAGAGGAGATGGAGGCAGGGTGGAGAAGTTCAGGAAGGTAGCTCCTGATCTTGGAGCCCATTACAGCTGTAGTCACATCTACTAATGGTGGAACAAAGGAAGTCGTGAATATGCAAGAGGGCAGAACAAAAATCCTGGAGAGTTATAGAGCTGGAGGGGATCCTGAGAGAGGAAGGCTGAGAGGCCATGGAGGAATTTGTAAGGATGAAAAATTTTAAACCAAGGCTTTGCTGGACCAGAATCCAGTTAGGTCAAGGGTTAATAGGTAAATTATAACTGATGTGACTATAGATGGAATGTTAATTCAACCTGATATTTTTCCAGTTAAAATTCCTCAGTGCAATCGAAGGTGTATCTATTTCTTCCAGGTTATCCACCTGTGACAGAGGGGAGAACAGAGATGAAGGCAGTTTAAAGTTCATGGAAGATTCTGCAGATGTGGCTGATTATCTTTTCCCAGACAAGTAGGTATATTTTAGTCTTAATGCCTCAGGCTTACAGGAATATGCAGCTTTAATCTGGTAATCTTCAATTTCCTTTTCTAAAGACGTTGATGCTTTTCAGGTGCTCAGAGCTACAAACCCAGGTCAGTCTGCACTACCTCCATACATTGGCCATTTCAATCCAGAGTACCAGCCACATGGCATGGAGGTTAAACTACTGCATTATTGAGCTATAGATCTGGACTAATGGCCTGGAGGTATAAATATGAATTCTAACATGGTAGCTGGTGAATTTCATTCTGTTATTTCAATAATCGAGGATAAAAAAACTCAGGCTCCAAAGCATATTTTTACAAATTTATTCATTTATGGGTTAACCAAATCAAGGAAACTGGAAATAACTTCCTTTCTTGATCATATTTTTGACATCTTGAAGCATGATGGTTAAACTAAAACAGACCTATCTGGGTAAACCATCAGATCTCTTGAGGCACGGCTCACCATAAGTCTGTGTTTTTATAAGAAATGTTACATATTCCATTATGTCTTAATTCTGCTGCTGCCAAAGTGAAACAGTTGCATAAAGTTTAATTGCAGTTAATTAACATCACTGAGAACTAAAAGTCATAACTCCCAGCTTTCTTTAAAGCACAAATTGTGAAGATTGTATTATACAGCAGAGAAACAGGCTATGCAGTCCAGCAAGTTCATGCCAGAATCCTTCTCCCATCCCTCTTTATCTCAACCCATCCATATATTGTTCTAAAGTCAAAGTCGAGTTTGTCATCTGCACAAGTCAATGAAAAATTTACTTGCAGCAGCATCGCAGGAACATAACATCAGATAAGCAGCATTATAAGATCACAAGAAGAACATAAATTAAACATAAATTATACAAAATTTTTTTCTATTACTTTCTCCCAGCTTCCCCTTAAATCTGTCTTTGTTATTCATTTCATCTAGGAGTTGAGGTGTTATACTGACGTAGATTGAGAACGGGTTATCAGACAGAAAGCAAAGAGTGGGAAAAATAGATCTTTTGCAGTTTCGCAGGCAATGACTAATGAGGTCCTACAGATGGCTGCGTCCCAGCCATTCACAATCTGTATCACCAGTTTAGCTGAGGGAACTAAGTGCCATATTCCAAAATGTATAAAACCATGTGTGATTGTGTGTAGGTGGATGTGAGGAAGCTTTAGGAGGATATAGATCAGCTGAGTGAGTGGGCAAGAATACAGCAGATGCAATATCTACTTTGATGTCCAAATATAGAAAAACTGAGTATTTTTTTAAAATTATCAGAGGCTGGATAATATGGATGTTCAAGAGAACCTGCAATGCTTGTACACATGGGATCCAGGGTGAGCTAGCCAGTCGGATACGAAATTGGCTTGGTGGAAGGTGTAAGAGGGTGGTAGTGGAGGGTTGTTTCTCAGATTGGAAGCCTGTGACCAGTGGTGTACTGCAGGGATCTGTGCTGGGTCTGCTGTTGGTTGTCATCTGTATTGACAATTTGAATGA
>JARFYF010000022.1:15326267-15346121 GCA_030265395.1 Rhina ancylostomus | reverse complement strand
GATTGATTTAGATAGGTTTACACACAACTGAGCTTGGTAAGATGAAAGGTGATCTTGTGAAACGCAAGATTCTAACAGAGTTTGGCAAAGCATATGCTGGGAGTTTGGTTTCTCTGGCTGGAAATGCCAGAATGAGGAAGCATTGTTTTAGGATATGGGGTCAGTCAGTTAGGACTGAGAGGAGCAGACTGCTTTACACTCAGATAGATGTGAATCTGTAGAGTTCTCTATGCCAGGGGAGTGCTGAGTATACTCAAAGCTACAATAAATAGATTTTTGGACTCCAAAGTAATCAATGGATATGGGGTGGGGAAAGTGGACGAGTTAGAATGATGCAGCAAACTCTAGGGTCCAGTTAAGCTGCTTCTGTTCCTATTTCTTCATGGGGGTATGTCAGCCTATTGCTTAAATAGGAAAGCAGATGTCATGTTCTATTGTGAAATATTTTGATCTTGAAACTGAATGAGTAAAGCTGCATATTTTTACACTTCATTTGATCCATAATTTCTTTTGGGTTCGAGAAGGTCGGAAAAACTGTGAAATTTATTAATGGTCCTAAAAGTCTACGTGGAAGAAATTACAACCAATTCATGAATTTCACATGGTTTCCCTGAGTTTATGGATCCAATATAACACATATATCCATGAAGAATCTTCAGTGTCTAAACGGCTATTGGCTGGGACAAAGTACCAAAAGTTAACGCCAAGGAACCATAATCTCCATTTATCTGGATGGACACAGAATGACTTCCAGGATAAAGCAATTTGTTTGAAAAAGAATCCATCCACCCACTTATGTATCCAGATCCTCTGCAGTGAGTGATGCTGTGTACCATATGCTGGATTCATTGCAAAAAGTAGCAAAAGCCTCACTGACAGCACCTTCTGAACCTGTGAACTTCACCACCCAAAGGACAAGACCAGCAAATGCACTGGAATCCAATCTCAGTCCTACAATATCCTGACTAAAAATGTTATCATTCTTTCTTTATTCCCAGGTCAAAATCCGAGAAATCTCTACCTAATTGCAACTTGGGAATGTCTACAACACTTCCAGGATCATGCACTCCTGCATGATCCAGGGGCAGAAAAGAAAGTACCACTTTGTAAGCAAGCTTGAGAATGGATATTTTTAAAAATTAAATGTTGCAGAACCCAAATTAGAAAAGCTCCAAATTTCTCTCATACTTGAACCAGCATTTAGCACCTTTTGTGCTTATGGATGTTTATGGATACAATTGATAAAAAGTAATATAATTGCAAAAAGACAAAAAAAAATCAAAGCCGTATGTCCTTGGCAACTGAGAAGGAATTTGACAGGAATTTGAGAAATTCATCTGAAGATAATGTTCTTATGTTTTTTATTTAAGAATATTTCTTTTCAAAATGGGCAGCAGACTTTAGTTTGAGATCATTTCAATTTTGGCAGCCATATTTTTTAGAAGAACAATGAAACATTATTTGTCTAGGGTTCCGTACTTGAGTTTATAACAAGAAAAACAGTTTTAGCAAAGCTATGCTATATCTGAGTGAATGTTACATACATTAACTTTTGATAGTTTTACCATTCCTTTAAGCACCCTGTTGGTCTTTGTATTGCTGACTCATCATGAGTCATGTCTGTTATCCCAGACACAAAAAGATTCTGGAAACCAAGATTAAATGATGTTGCTATCTAACTAAACAAATTGAAAATACTTCAATCCCTCTCTGTTATAGGTTATGTATAGGCTGAAATAGTTTGGTATTTACATAACCAGGATTGACAGTATTGTTCTAATCCCTGCAGGGAAATTTTTTTCATATATACATAGATCCTGGAATCTTGGATGATGCCAGATTATTAAATCACCAGCTTCCACTTAGTCAAAATAAATGACAAATTCAGCTGCTTATGGATTACTAGTTGCAAAACTAATAGAAACAATTAAGCCATGCAGGATAAAATTCAAATCTACCATAATTATCTGTGAAACTGTTATGTTCAATTCAATGGTATACTTACAAAACTTCTCATTTTGAAAGTGGATCTTAAGTGCAGTAATTCCAGTGAATTAAAACCAAAATACTGTACTGTTACAACATTGAAGGGTCCAATAACACCAAAAGAGAAACTATATTAACAAAGCTAAGCAGTGACTTTTAAAGGAATGGTGGATTGTAGCTGCTGGTGGCATTGGACAAATTTAGTAAAGTGTCTTGCAATAAACAAAAATGCTGATTACAGGAGAGATCAATCACCACAGTTTTCCAACACAACAATGGAGCTTTGTTGGATGAAGTGGAAAGGAGAAGCATGCCTTGAAACACCGTGCATGTTAAAAGGGTGCTTTGTGTGGCCCTGATGCCCAATTGGGTGACCTACAAAATATTGGGAGATTTGGAAACAGACGTTAATAAAATCCTGAGGGTAATTTTCAACCTCATTCATTTGTAAAATCTGTGCCTGGGAAGTTCCCAATTGGATTTGTCTGCAGAGACAAGAGCCACCATTCATTGCTGCTATAAAGCATGGGAACATACACATAAGAACAAAAAGAAACAGAAGCAAGACTGAGCAGTTAACCGATTGTACTTCTCTAGATTTCAAACACTTTTTAGCAATGATCTTTCCCTATTTTGGCTTCAGACAGATGAATGATAATAACCAAGTTCCTGGATGTAAAACAGCAATAACTACCCCATTGTATTATCCAGTCTTTTGCATTATCATTTTAAAATATAACTCTTATTTAGGCTATAGAATAGTTAATTTATTTCACCAAAGCCACGTTATATAAGATATGTAGATACAATAGGTTAGAATGAGTTGTCAGATTAGTGTTGGAAATATTTAAAACTGACCTGTATTTGATTTAATTGTGAATCAAGTTACCATTTCACACAAAATGGAAGAAAAATGTTCTCACGAAATTTGCTTTTATGTCACACATGCCTGCATTTAATGTGTATTCTTTTGCAAAAATGAATCAAAATCATTTACCCGAATGAACAGAATCTTTTCTCCAACACGATATCGTCCTTGAGAAAGTCGCTCCACGGAAAACTTTTGTGGACATTTACAAGGGGGATCTTCTGAAATCTGTTTCACCTAAAAAAACATTAACCATACTGAAAATCATATCTCAGAGTATGAATACTTAAAATGACAATAATTCACAAATGCAAAAACTCATAAAACACTCGTTAATATCTTACTACAAATATTTATTCACTTTTCAAAGCTCAGTCTTTATTTAGATTTTGGGATATTTACTCTACATGCTTTCCCAACTATACACAGTCCATGTTTGTCTCATTTAAAGTTGGGATCTTAACCAGCCCTTGCCCACTGCGTTTTCCTTCTCCTTCTGAGGTATAACACACCCGATCTAATATATGGAGTAGAATTCTTTTTTTTTGTAATGATTCTATTAATCAATAATTTAATGATTCTATTAATCAATAATTTAATGATTCTATTAATCCATTGTTAAAAACACTACACAAACTTGTATATTCTGGAGTCAGACATTTTAAAGATACACATTTTTAAGCTTGTTACCAAGGAAACACAAATTCTTCCATTTTTTGTTGGAAAGGAATTTCACCCAAAAAAGTTTCACTGATGTGTGATTTATTAAACAGGTTATTTGGCCAGTTTAACTATTTTCATTCAATGTTGATATCCATTGGAAAGTTATTCAACAGCAATCCAGTTTAAGAATTTTCACCTTTTTTTCCCCCCAAAAGTCAGTTAACAGAAATCCCGGCCTGATGCAGAATCTTTATTCCTATGCTGTCTGAAGTCAGGTAGCACAATGCTAACCATACAAAGCGTTATGCTGCTAGGTTACTGGGGGTCTTGATTCTAACTATTTTATGAAAAGTCTGCAGGATATTGACCAGACACCCTGTAAGTTCTCACAGTATGAGGTCAAACATTAGCAAGGAAACCTCCTCATACTTCCCACCTACCAACTTCACTCAGCTGGTGAGGAGTGCTCCTCCATATTGAGCAACACTTGGAAGAAGCACTGAAAGTAATGAACGTAAAGAATGTACTCTGGGTGGGGATTTCAATGTCCATCACCAAGAGTGGCAAGGTAGCACCACCACAGACTGAATTGGCAGGGTCCTGAAGTACATAGCTGCCAGTGAATGAACTGAGATGAGGGATAAACCTACTTGATCTTCACTGATCTACTTGTGGCAGATGCATATGTCCATGATTGCATTGGCAGAAGTGACAACCACACAATCATTATGGGGACAAATCACTGAGGACCCCTTCAATCATGCTGTACTAAATGGGATAATATTAGAATAAATCAGACAGCTTGAAACTGGGCTTGCATGAGGTTCTGTGGACTATAAGCACCAACAGAAATGTATAATAGCACATTATGTAACATGATGGCCCAGCATATCTGTCAGTCTGCCATCACTATCAGGACAAAGTGTTCTGCCTGGTTTAGTGAGGAGTGTCAAAGAGCATGCCGAGAGCAGTACAAGAACATGCAAGCTCTGTGAAGTAGGTCAGAGACTGGGTGTCCTGCCGTATGTGACTCACTTCTTGACATCCTAGTGGCTTTCCATGAGGAACACGGAAGAGAGTGCTGAGAGTACGATGCAGTGCACTCCACTTGCCTAGACTAGTACAGCTCCCATTGTCAAAATACTCACCACTATCCAAGACAAAGTAGTCCACTTGATTAGCACCCAATAAATCAGCCTAAACATTCAACCCATAGTGTAGATCTACAAAATGCACTGCAGTTACTTTCCCCAGCTACTCAGATAGCACCTCTCACACCTCTACCTCTGAGGACAAGGGCAGCAGACGTTCAGGATCACTGCCACCTGCAAGTTCCCCTTTAAGTTATACATTATTATTACTTGCAAATATATCATCGATCCTCGTCATTGGGTTTAAATCCCAGAATTTCCTAGTTCTAGAAGGAAGAAAAAGAATGCCCACCATCACCTTCTTATGGCATTTGGGGATGGGCAATAAATGCTGGCCTTGTCAGATCCTGAGATTGGAGCCATTTTCGAGAAGTGACCATCTGTAAAATCTAATTTTTTTTAAATGGTATTTTATCACTCAATTTATTTTTGTAGATATTTTTCTTTTAGATATACCATGTTGTCTTGAGCCATTGTCCATTCCAAAATCACACTGATTAGTCACTATTTTTTGAAGTCAATTCTGTCACCTAATTAAGCAGTTAATCCTATTGCAGCATTGAGCGACATCATCTAATTTTTGGGTACCAATGTTTAGCTAATAATGCATGATAATTCTGGAAGAATTATGATGAGATCAGTTGACAGTTTAGGTCCTTCGGAACTTATCATTTACCATTGGCAATGTGCACGATTTCAAAGATATTTAAGCAATCTGTAGGCTTGAGCAATACCACTGTTGTTTGTTTCAGAAATCTGAAGGCATTTTCCATTAAGATGTACAGTACCTCTTGGAAGCAACTGCACATGGGATTAAACCTACAACAACAGTGTACAAAAGTTGAATACCTGCACTGAGACCTGGATATTAAAAAGGATGAATTTAGGTGGTGGAAGAATAGTCTGAAGGCAATGAGGATGTTCAGCATCTTTATATGGGAACCGGGATTATAACTCCACAGCATGCATCTTTTGACACCAGCAGGCTCCCTACTGAGAAGTCAGAATAAATGATGGGTTAACTTAAGCAACAGAACAGGTTGCAGGACAAGGTAGGTCCGAGCCATGACCTGAAGGAAACAAGCTGAGATTCCTGATATTCAGCTAGCATAAATTCACAGATAAAATTTTGTTTGTTTGTCATTCCAAGAAATATCTTTCCACCCATTTGATACTTGATTTAGATTTTTCTTCCTTTGTTTCAGCCAAATCTCAGAATTACACCAAACTAGAGCACAAAATTGCAGAACTCAGAGCTCGAGTTGCTGTGCATCACAAATTACGGCAGGACAAAGGGGAAGCAAGAAGCCACAAGGAGACACAAGAGAGACTGCAGATGCTGGAAACCTGGAACAATACACACAAAATGCTGGAGGAACTCAACAGGTCAGGCAGCATCCATGGAGGGAAATGAACAGACAACGTTTTGGGCCGAGACCCTTCAACAGGACTTGATGAGGGGGTATCAACCAGAAACATCAACTGTTCATTTCCCTCCATAAGATGCTGCCTGACCTGCAGATTTCCTTCAGCCTTTCACGTGAGAAGCCTCAATGCCAGCCAAAAAAGGCTACCTGCAAAGAATTTATGATAAAAATGTTACATGCTAAACTTCATGTTGTGAGGCCCTGGGTGCCTCATCACACATATAAAATATATGCATCATTAATCTATCTGTTTGATCTATTGATCATAGATTTCCAATGATAAATCAAAACACTTTTAAAAAGCAATAATTGGTTCATTATCATTCATGTTAGTTGCTTTAACAATGGAGTTATTGCACCTTAATTTTGTATTTTTGCCTTAGTTTGTCAAGAATAGTTCAGCACAGCCTGTCCTGTGGGCAATTGCTGAAGGGCCTGTCCTGTGTATTACTGTTCCATGTTCTAAAATATTACTAATTGTTAATGGAATTAAACAAACAAGTACTGAGGATTAAATACCTTTCAGTTTTACTATGAGGCAACTTCAAATAATAATGGAACAACTCTTATTGTGTTGTGTCAGTATTTATCTCGGGCAGTTAACAGTTCTGACACCTACAGTGGAGACCTGACATCAACACCTCAGCTGTTGAATAGGGCTTGCATATCTTACATTATGCACAGAATGAGGGAGTGGCTGGTGAGGCTATTATTATTGTCCATTCTTAATCATCCTTAAAAAGGTTTTGATGGTGAGCTGTCGATTTGCTTACAGAGAAGAAAGTAAAATTTGAAGATATTCCTGCAGAGATGTTGAGTGTGGAGAAGAGTGGTGATATATTTCCAAATCGGAAATGTGTGCAACCTGAAGAAGAACTTGCAGGACATGTTCCCATGCATCTCCTGCCCACATCCACGTAGACTTTACATCTTGCAGGCTTGGGAGGTGCCATTAAAGAAGCTTTTCCAAGTTCTTCAGTATATTGTGTGTGTGATCAGGAGGGCTCTTAGATGATGGAATTTTGTCCAATTCTTTAAAACTGTCATTTGAGATATCAAACATGTAATTTAAGACATATTCCACTATTAGCAGCTCTAACAAACATCATTGTTTGCATTAGTTTTGATTGTTGCACAAGAAGGAATCACTGCATCTTAATTTTGTATGTTTTCCATTTGTTACTAAGATAAACACACAGATAAAATAAATAACCTAAATCCATAAGGATTTCATTGTATGTTGTTAGCTGTCTCTAATCATGCAAAAAATCAACAGTGTGAAGAGTTTTGAAGCAATTTGTGAAGCATAAATGGGTAAAGCCTGCTTAATTAGAAAATAACATGTTAGAGGTAAGAAGAGTGAGCACTGAATGAGTTGTGAGTAGTTAATGAGTTCTTGTGTTTTGGTGAGATGCGGTCATTGCTGTCTAGGTCAGCATTTATTTTCCATCCCTGTGAGCGGAGTGCCCTGACGGCATTTCATAGGACAGTTAAGAGGCAACCAAATTACTGTGGGTTTGGAGTCAGATATATAGCACTAACTGGCTAATTAGTGACCAAGATGAGGTTTTATGATAATCCGATCGGTTAATGGTTATCTATGTCGATAAAGGCTTATTTATTGTTCCACATTTATTGAATTATTTGAATTTAAGTTTCACTTCTGCTGTTGTGGGATGCAAAGATGTTTCAAGGACAATGTTTTGGGCTTTTGGATACTATCCCAGTGATTTATCCATATTGATGGCGTAACCATAGTAAGTACGTATATAGAAGCTGCCTAACTGTCATGGGAATTTTGCATTTCTTATATGTCAGTGTCTATCAACTATGCTGCAGAAATACTTTACAGGTAGTAAAGAACTTTGTGACATCTTGAGATGATGAAAGGAGGCTATCATTCTTTATTTTAGAAGAATAAATAAGCCTAGAAATTCAATTCATGGTGCAGTTATCCACTGCACAACTGTATTTTATCAATATAACATTAACTAAACAAAATCAAGTGCTTGGATAATAATATAGTTCCCTTTATTCACTTTCTTAAATATTGGAGTGAGGTGCAATTTAACAATCTAAAGAAATTGTTCCTGAATCACTATCTTTGAAAAACAATAGATATAACATCTACAACATTGTCACTATTAAAACATTGGAAAATCAACAGGTTCTGGGACTTGTCACTTAATAAGGGCATTATTTTCTTGATATTTGCTATCTTGCTTACATTATTTTTACTGAGTCATTGTGCCCATTTCAGTATTTTTTTTGTGATGTTCTCTTCTCCATTGTAAAGACTAACGCAAAGTAATATTTCATCATATAGGAACATTTATGACACTTCTTTACTTTCATCAACAATATCACCATTATCAGTTTTCAATGGCTGAGATTTCTTTGCCTGCTTCCTCTTAATATAATTATTAAAAATTTGATGATTTTAAGATTCCTTGAAATTTTGTTTTCATACATCCTTCAATTGCACTGTACTGCAGCCGCAATTGTCATTCTGTTAGTCAAAATAACTTCCAGGTTTTAGTAACCACTTTCACTTTAGACATGCGGAAGAAACAAAGGTTGTAAATGTATCTGAGCACATCAGCAAAAATTTAACTATAAGTATCAGTACCTACTGCTGACTTATCCGAACCAGGGTTTTGTTTATGTACTTAGTGGTAAAGCATACTAACATTCTGAATTTACTTGCAAAGTTTTAAGAGATTTTGAAAATGAATATCTGGTTTCATTGTATCAGAACTTGGTACAATTGACAGAGCAAAATTAATCTGGAGAAAGCATCAGTGAGATTTAGTTTTTGAGACAAGAGCTTTAGTTGCCAAAATACCAGCCATGGTTGAATGAAGAAGCACAAGATAACAAAGCTAAAATAAAACATGCACAAATCAAACAATGGCAACTGGAAAAAAAAACAAGGAACAATTAAAGTTGGCAAAACCAATATTAAAAGCACAGAGTATGAAAACAAAATTGCAACAGTTTGCATCACACACAAGGACCAGAGGGCACAGCCTCAAAATAGAAGGATATCCCTTTAGAACAGAGATGAGGAGGAATTTCTTTAGCTAGAGAGTGGTGAATCTGCAGAATTCATTGCCACAGATGGCTGTGGAGGCCAAGTCACTGGGTACATTTAAAGCAAAGATTGATAGGTTCTTGATTAGTAAGGACATCAAAGGTTATGGGGAAAAGGCAGAAGAATGGGGTTGAGAGGGAAAAATAAATTAACCATGATCAGATGGTGGAGCAGACTTGATGGGCCAAATGGTCTAATTCTGCTCCTTTGTGTTATGTTCTTATACAGCCATTGGTTATTTCACATGCACAGTAATTAAATCAGTTGACTTAAGAGGCATTGCTAAAAGTCAAAAAGGAAAGTTTAAAAAAATTAGGGAACTGGTGTCAAAAGATGTTGGAATTCTAATTCTGCAGTAAATCTGTGGGCCATTTATGGTGACTACTCACAAACTTTCCTATTTACCTTCCATCCCTCCTTAGTTTTGCATTTTTCTTTTTGCTGGCAACCCAGCAGCCAACTCCACCCCACACAACAAACAACAAGAAGCCTCAGGGGCCAAATTAATACTTCTGCACAATGTACTGATGCCAGCAGATAAAGTTCCTATGGTCCTGCTATCAGCTTTTTTATTTCAAGTTTTCTCCCTGGATCATACATAAATGAGTGCTTGAACAGAAAGCAGCACATTATCTGTAAACTGTACTGAAAACAGAAAATGGTGGTAAAAGAAAACAGCAAGGAAGGGAGCATTTCTAAAGACAGAAATAAGGTTACCACTTTTGGTTTATAATCTTTTACTAGAATTCCATCTCCCATATGGCCAAGCACTGTTTCTAATTTTTAAAAATCAAATTTAATAATAAAAAAACAGAGAATTAGGCCATTTAACAAAACTGGTACATGCCAAAGTTTATGCTCTACCAGAGCCTCTACTACCCTGCTTCAACAAAGCCTATCATATGCTTCTAATCATTCTTCCACATCTTGTTCTAGTTTCCGTTACATCTAATACATTTTATTTCAAATCTCCACCATATTTCCACCATAAACACAAGGCTAGGGATCCTGTGATGAGTAACTTGCCTCCTAACACTCCAAAGCCTGTCCACCATCTACAAGGCTCAAGGGTGGAGTGTGATGGAATACTCCCCACTTGTCTGGATGACACTTAAGTTCAATATCATACAGGACATAGCAGCCCACTTGATTGGCACCGCATTCATTCACTCAACCACTGATACACTGTAGCAGCAGTTTGTACAATCTATAGGATGCACTGCCACAACTCACCAAGAGTCATTAGATGGCACCTTCCAAAGTCTACCAGCTAAAAGGACAAGGGCAGCAAAAGCATGCGCACACCACCCGGAAGTTGCCCTCCAAGGCACACACCACCCTGACTTGGAAATATAATCTCCATTTCTTCACTGTTGCTGGGTCAGAATTCTGGGAACTCCCTCGCTAACAGCATTGTGGGTATACCCACACCTTAAGGACTGCAGCAGTTCAAGAAGACAGCTCACCACCACCTTCTCAAGAGCAATTAGGGATGAGCAATTAAATGCTGAATCAGCCTGCAAAGGCATGGTTAGCTGGCATTGGACTGCATGTAAAATTGATATGCCTTCTGGTCTTGGAGAGCCAATGGTGTGGAGCTGCTATCAAAGGATTATGACTGAACACTTCTAAGTCAGAATCACGTTGAAACTGGTATTTAAACCTAATTCTGCAGCTTGTTACTGATTGTGATGTGTTATCTTTGAGTACCATGATCATCATCCACATAGAAAGGACACCCCTCAAGAGATTAATGACAGATTAATAAGGAAAATCTATCTACCTATGTGTTACCTTGGGTGACAGTTTTGCTTTGTTTTACTTACTGCATCATCGAGCAACTTTCCTGCACTCTTCTTTCCAGGAGATTTAGTTGGAGATGGAGACGGGGATGGTGCAGAATGTGACTCTTCCTGCTCAATTTCTTTTTCTAATTTGACCAGGCCTGATGGTTCTACTCCAAACCTGGATTTCAAATGAAAGCAGTTCATGTCATGTGTTGTTAAAAGAATTGAAATATACAAACTTAAACTTCCACTTTCAAGAAAGGTAGCTCAATCTTGATTTGATTGTATGGATTAGTATGGCGTCTGTGCAAAAGCGTATGATTTTAATTTAATTGTTTCTATTCATTTGTAACGCTTGCCAAAACTCACATTAACTTTGAAACCTTAGTGATACTGACATGATAGACATTCCAGAGGGATGGAAGCAATTATACAAAAATGTAAAAGCTGGGGAAAGAAATGTTTCACAAATTTTAAACCTCAATGTCAGATTAATGATGATTACACCAAAGCTTTTCAACTGAAAGGTTAAAAGGGTTTATAAGCTCATAGTAGAAACAACATTGCACTATATATAACAATATAGCAGTGACAACATCAGTCCACCGTCAGAAAAGTAATGCATGTCACCTTTTGCTATAGGCTGATAATAATCTGTTAGCAATTGTAGGATTAGCTCGCACATAAGCTGTTCCTGTTTTAAAGTATCAAACTTTGGATGAGGAAAGTGGCTTGTATTTATTAAATTTCTTTGGAAACTAGCTGCACTTAAGGCTGTTTAAAGAAGGTAATAAAACTTAGCTCCATATAACCAGCACAGTGGTCCTGTGATAGATCTTGAGAATAGCAGGGGAAGTGATCAGGAAGAAGGGGTATTGATGGGGTCTCCTCCCAACTCCTCATTCCAGTCTTTTTTTTGGACCCTTTTTATGGCACCCTCCAGCAATCCCTTTAAGAACTGGTGGTTAAGTAGCTTAAGAAACATGATTTCCTGTTTGGTGCCTGAAAACAAGGCACTCTGCCAATAAATTCCCTGGCCAACCTGCTTTTGTTGAGTTTTGAGAATGATGGGAGAAACACCTGTCATTCTCTTTGATATGGCACTAGAACAGTTTACGTATTAACTCTGTTGGATTAAGAAATGTTAAGTGGAATAAATATAGCACCTTTTAACCAATATAAATGCACTGTCATAAAGTTGTTGAGTGGATGTAAAATACCAGGAAAAATGCTTGTTGCTCTTACTTGTATAGCAATTTATTGCACCTCTTAACTATCACTTCCCAAGTCCAAACAACCGATTATACACCCATTACTGAAATGAAATCTAACATATGTCTGGTGCCTCATTCCATTATTGAATGCAAACCAAAATGGATTTGACATATGGCACTGGTTCAAGCATTTCAATCTGCATGATACTTTCACTGCAGCTAAAGTATAGAGTGGATATCTTCTTTCTGTCCATTAAAGCAGCAGTCTGACAGTGGCACAGCAGCACTATACATTTAGCTCACTAATTCAGTTATGGATACAAGTCTTTTTAGAAAGAAAACAAAAATCAGTGGATTTGCAGATGATCTGCCATTTTGTGCTGACACATTCATAACCATTCAATCTGTATGCATAAAAGAGAACAAATGAATGGAGCTTTTTGATTTATTTCATGATAAACTAAGCAACATGTCATTGAACATGTGAAGAACAGTGTATATATCATACTAAAGCTTATATGAAGAGTACGTTGTGGGGCTATCTTAATGATGGAATTATAAAAAGCTATCATCTTTTATACTGTTTGTGTGAAAAAAGCCACAGACTGTGTCTTGAAATGGGAAGTTGTTTTGGAACCAGCAGATTCCATTTCTTTGCTGCCTGGTTTAGAAAAATCATTGAAATTGACAATTTTTAGAGGAACAAAGAAATGGAATAGGCCATTCAACCCCTTGTGACTATTCCACCATTTATCTTCAAAGTCGATCTGTATCCAAGTCCATCAATTCACCTTGGCTTCTTGTTTCATAACATCCTTAGCTATCAAAAAAATATTGCCTTCAGATTCAAAATTATAAATTAAAAACTTGCACGTACTCTTGTGGGTGAGCGTTATGCATTTTTATCATCCTACTACATTATTCTCTTTCAAAATCCTTAAAGTCTCAATCAAATGGAATAAAATAGTGTAGTGGTTAAGTTAACATTCCAGAGGCTAAACTAATGAACTGGAATCATGAATTTAAATCTCACTGCAACAGCTGGGGAATAGAAATACAGTTAATGAAATTAATCTTCGATTAAAAACCCAAGATTAGCAATTATGACAATTAAACAAATGCATTTTTATAAAAATCCATTTTTAATGAAATATTTAATCCTTATTCAGTATAGCCTATGTATGACTCAAGACTCACATAAATGCAGTCAGCCTGTAACTGCTCTCTGCAGTGACCAAACAAGTTTGAAGGTAAACTGGGTTGGTTAATAAATAAAGATGGCAGATGATAGAATTCTGAATCAAAAAATAATTCTGGAAATACTCAGCAACTCAAGCAACATCTGTGAAAAATGAAAGAAGCTCTTTCCATAAATGGTCCCTGACCCGCTGGGTAATAAATGCTGACACAAGAAGCAGTCCCATAATTTAATCTAAAATTCTTGTGAACCTATGCTATGATCCTTACAATTTACCACATGATGCAGAGATTCTAAAATTCCAACATCTATGTAGTGCATGGTATTCTCTAGTTATGAAGGCTAGTACTTTAGAGCCTTTCTGATTGTTTTGTTTTATTACCTGACTATTACATTTTAGTGATCTAAGTAAATGGACTCTTCAAACTCTTTAGGCTTGTATCATTCCTAGCTTTTCAATATTTTAAAATTACTTAGATCTATACTTATTTGGTCTAAAGTGAAGGATCACATACTTATCTACATTAAAATCCATTGTCACAGTTTTGCCCAAATGCTTGACACATCAATAAATTCTTATAATTTTATGCATTCATTTACATTGCTTGCTGTGCCATTTTTCTTTGAGTCATAAAATTTTGATGTATTGCTCTCAACTGTGTTTTTAAGCCATTAATAAATATAATGAATAATTGATCCTTATGGGATAATACAGGTCACTTCCAATTTGATTACAAAGACATTTTCATGATGTAGTCTTCATGTCTAACCAGGTTAATAATACACCATCAATTCCATGAGCTTTAGTTACAAGTAACAGACTCTTAAGTGGAACCTTATTGAAGAGCTATATCCCTGTCCCTCACCATCCGGAACTTCCCTCTTCTCAGTACTGCCATAGGGGAGGAGGTACAGGAGCCTGAAGACCCACACTCAACACTTTAGGAACAGCTTCTTCCCCTCCGCCATCAGATTTCTGAATGGTCCATGAACACTACCTCATTATTCCTCTTTTACACTATTTAATTATTTTTGTAACTTATGGTAATTTTATGTATTTATGTCTTGCAACGTACTGCTGCCACAAAACAACAAATTTCACCACAGTGATAATAAACCTGATTCTGAAATGAGAATTTACAGCAGCCAATTCACCTCCCACCCACGCAGTTAGAGGGAGAAGTACGAACTCTACACAGATGGCACCTGAGGTCAGGATTGAACCCGGGTCTTTGGAGCAGGGAGGTAGCAGCACTACTTGCTGCATCATCATGGAAGTACAGGCAGGATAGAGGACAGGGAGGAGGGCATAAACAGGGAATGTTTCTGGAAGCAGGAAGAGAGATGTCAAGGAGTGGGGCTCCAGAAGGAGTACAGGAATATGGTCAGGGATCCATAATGTTCCAAACTCTTGACTAGTGTGATTAGAGAGGGGCAGAAACTGAATGTGAAGTAGGTGTCCAGGTGAGGCATAATGACCTTTCCTTGCTGCTGAATGCAGAGGTCTGAGGTTCACTCAGTAGTGGACCATGTCACCTTTGTCATTGAGCTAAGCAGCCTGAAGTTGAAAGGGTCAGCAGATGGCTTCCTTGTGAAAGTGGAAGGTTGATGGTCAGGAAGGATCAGTATCAGGAAAACATTATTTCATAATGTCTACAGTTCAAGATATGATAAGAGCCTGATGTAGCTATCAGTGGATACAGAGTGGAACCGTAGATCTATCTCCTGCCCACTACCAGCACTGTTATGTCCTGCAGGTCCTGCAAGATATTCCAGGTCAAGTCTAGCAGATGTCACATCAGAGGAAAGCTTCACTCACTGAAGCTTCCTGCAAATAGCCAACTTTGGGATCTGCCCAGATCTCTCGCTCAGCCTGTGCAAATGGTGAGGCACTGGGATGAGATCCAGATGGAATCGGAAACCTCTGTGCTTTTTCCTTTGGGTTTCTTTGCAAACATTCATAGACTAGATGTACCGGAAGTAACCTTTGATCCAATGATGAAGTTAAAGCCCCTGGTTCTGCAAAGTAAATGTGGGAGCAGGTTTTGTGTGAGTTCTGCAAAAACTCAGTCAATGAAAGCTAGGACCAACCACTAAAGTCAGTTGAGTTTTGGAATTAGCCCTCCTGATGCAGAGAGTATCTGGTGAGAATTTTGACAGGTAGATTAGTGTGTCCCAAGGGATTGCTGATCCATTAATTCTAATGAATGCAGAGTCACGCAGTGCAGAGCCCAAATTCTTGATGTGCATTCCTACGTCACAAAGCTTTGCATCAGGAGTGCAAATTTGCAAAGTGCCAAATGTCTAGTGGAGAGTTGGGTATGGACAAGAATAAGAAATGTTGACAGTATGAATGAAACAAGTGATTAATTACTACCAGAAATAACCACTCAAAGTGGAGTGACACTTTGCTGCACTTTAGCACTACTTCTACAGCCTTCACTTAACAAATAAAAGAGGTCAATTTCAAGGGTGCCAGTCTGCATTCTAACCTTTTTACTAATGCAGTTCAAAGTGACCCATGTTCCAAGAGAAACAAATGTGAATTAATAAACTCATTATTGAAACTTATTTCTGAAGTTGTTCCTTGCAGACTGCATGCAGGCACACAGATGCTGCAGTCTGGTTTGTTGCTGCTATAACCCTGAAAAAATAAAAAGTGCATCTCCACCAGACATTGGAAGTTCTAACAAGGCTCCGCGACAACGTAAACAAAGCCACAAACACTGGATTCCAAACGCACTCAACTTCCAAGGAGGTCCAAATGTTTGTGAAGATGGCCTTTCTGATAGGATGAGGGGCTGTGATCTGAATCCAAAACTTTGCAAGAACTGAACGGCTTATGCAGTCAAACAAAGCTCAGAGGATGGAAACTGTGGATCACATGAAAATGCAGGGTAAAATTCCAGTGGTACAACTGTGTCCGCACTCCCACCTTACTTCATTTCAGTACTTCAGGGCTTCCTGAAAGTGCCACAAGTGCAAGTCCTTGATGCTGCAGGTGGCGGGACTCAGAGCAGCGTTGGGTGAAGGGTGGGGTGAGGGCTGAGGGGTGGTGATTTCCATGCACAGTTTGTGTCCTACATCATGGGTCACAGTAACCACTTATTAGGGAGCGGTGGGTGAAGGGTATTTGTACAGCTCAGTCTCCCACCATGGCCAGAGTTCTTAAACATGAGAACACAGAACATAAGAACCAGGAGCTATTTGCTTCCTTATTCCTTCTTTGCCATTCCTACACTAACCCTATATCTCTTGATTCTCTTAATATGGAGAAATGTGCCTCTCTCTATCTCGCCGGATGCTCCTTTTGTAGAGAGGATTCCAAAAGTTCACCAAGAAACGTCTGCTCACCTCAGTCCTCAAAGACAAAGGATTTGCTTTGTGACCCCTGATACTAGACGCCTCAGCCAGGGAAAATACCATCCCTGCATCTACCCCCTCAAACCCTGCAGGGATTTCGTATGTTTCAATGAGACCATCTCTCATTCTTCAAAAATCATGAGAACACAGTCTATTTAACCTCTCTGGATAGAACAAACCCTCTGTCATGGTTCTGAGTTCTGGCCCTTGATTTGGCTCCTTAGATGCCTTGTTGTACAGCACATGGATTCCATGCTGGACTGATTGCATAATGACACACACCTGAGCCCCATCAGGGGCCTAGCATAAGTACCTGGGTTTCTCTAGCACTAGTTGCTAGAGTATTGGTCTACCTTTGGGTATACTTTGGCTCCTAGTTGCTTAGAGTGGTCTACTCTAGAGCAGTCCTGTGTTGTCTATTCCTTTGTGAAGATCCAGTTCGTGTTGGGATTCCTCTTCTGATATCCGAGGCAGGATTTCTTCCAGTTACTGCCTGTGTTTGTCCTGAGGAAGTATCCTGACTCCAGTCTTGTATTGGTGTGCCGCATCTGGGTTCTCTGCGAGCTTGTTCCTTGCTCAACATTGTGACAGCGTCTGAGCAGAAGAAGGCAACATCCTCCATATAAAGGGAGGCTTTGCTCATTGAACAGGCCTAATATTGTCACTCTATCAGAGGGATTCAGCAGAGAGTCTGATACAACACACAGACAAGGCAGAGGAGAAAATTAAAACAGAAAATACTGGAAACAGTCAGCTTGTTGGGCAGCATCTGTGGAAAAGGAAACAGACGATAAAGATCTTTGATCAAAAGAGAGAAGGCAGCCTTTCCTAATTCCAGATTAGATTGGGAAGCTCCCCATTTTCCACCCATTTGCTACACTCTTCTACGGTTGTCTCTGTAGAACAGGTGGACCCAATTTCAGATTCCCTCTGCAATCCCCATTTTGGGGAGCATATCAATTGTGCATGTTTGTGCTATTCTATTAAAAGGCTTCAGGAGCAAGCTGACTAAACAAGCTCCATCCCACTGTCCTCTATGTAAGTAATCATATCCCTGAGTAGCCCAAAACTGGCAGAGACATTCTTGATGGGTACAGTACAGTTCTAACCCCAGTGAGCCACCAGATTCAGAATAGACTTGACCGATGATGATCTTAGACAGAATTTAAAAATCTGTAGACCAGACTAAAGATTATAGGTTTCCTTCCCGGACAAACATTAGCAAAACAGCAGGAATTTTACAAAAATATGATAGTTTAAATTACTGAGATCTTATGTTTGCTTTTATTCAAATTTATTTAATTGAAATTAAGCTGCCACCTGGTATGGTGGGATTTGAACTCTTGTATTTAGATTAATGGTTGAGAACTCAGATTGCTAGTCCAGCAATTTAAACGCTATGCTACCATGCTACGTGAGGAAATAAATTCAGAAAGGAAGACTTAGGTACATCTTGTTTGATCAATGCAGATCAGAGTGTATTGATGGAAACATTTAGAAACAGGAATAAATGCAGTTTGCAGGTGCGGTCAGTATCAATCATTGAGGCAGGATTGAAGGGCCATATTGAAGACAAAAGAGAAAAGTGAAATAGGGAATTAGATGGAAAAAATGTTTTGCTTATATGGAAGTCAAATACTGACCTGGGCCTAATGTTCTGTGCTGTGTCAATATATTCCTATAGTCTTCATGTTGCTTTATAAGAGTGCCATTACATACAGCTGCTAGACCTACCATCTTAAGGAGATTAACTTCCTGCTTCTAATTGTTGTGTTTATTTCCTCTTATTTTAGTGATTCCCTGTTCCTGCTAACTTGATATGTTGTCTCACTGCTTTCTAGCAAATTAACTTATTGAGAGCTTCTTAAAGCTGGTCCCATCTGTTCCCTGTGTTTGTTTCCTCAGGGGCAATGCTTTCATTGTAATATCCATGATCAGTTCTTTGAATCTGTCCACAGGAGTTGGGGGGTAGATGCTTTGGGATTCTGGGACATCGTTCAGGACTTGCCCTCATGTCGCTTCCCATATCCATGGGCCAGATGAGCATAGCCAGAAAGTCCTGAGAAACCTACACACTGGGATTACAATTCCAGGAACCAAGTGTTGTACCCAATTGTACTTTAGCAAGGACACAGGCAGCTTTGCTACTGCTTGGTAAGGTACTCAGTACTTTCAGCATTCACTTCACTCAGTCCTTTTAAAAACAAGGGGAGATTTCTCCCAGCCTGTGTTTGTAGAAACATCTTTGTTCAGGCCAAGAAATTCATCCATTTTACCCCATCACACTGCTTCCTGGGCCATGGGTGGGTGGTAGAACCATTATTAACACAGTGCATACATCCACCCAGTGACTGCATCCAACATGCCCTGGCAGATGAGGTGCTGCGATCTCCACCCAATTAATTTCACAGCCATCATTCCATCTGGAGATGCAGTGAGGTGGTGACTGGCAGAAACAATCACTTGGGGACAATGTAGCTGCAAAGCTGGAGCTGGGGCAGAGGTAAGATAGATTTCCTTTGTCCAGGGCTGTACTTCCCCTGACAACACGAACCACATAACCCTGGCATTAATTTAACTCATTCAGCAGGAACAGGGTCATTTTTAGGCTGGTCTCTTTATTTATCCTGCCTGATCTTATTGAATTGTTGATCAAACAAATACATTTCTGTATCAATTGAGAATGGATTGTGTGAATGAGTCTGTTGTTCCTCAGTGAGGGGAAATATTCCCTCAGCATCTGCCCTGTCAAGCTCTCTCAGATCTTTCTCTGTTTGATAATTTCTCAATTCAAGGAGTATTGGCCCAGCCTGTTGAATTGATGATAACAGGAATCCCCTTCATCATTCTAAGAATCAACCTATTGACACCTTCTTTGACTGCAATGTCCCCCAGCTCTGCATCACTCCAGAATGTAGTCACAAAAACACTGACAGACACAACCAGGAGCAGATAGTTAGCCTCTTGGTTGAGGCTTTTTGTGCATTTCTGGGAACAAACAAATAAATGTGGTATTTTAAGAAAGGTTTTTTTAATCAAAATAAACTTTATTCATAATAAAAGAAACTATATACAATAATAAAACAGTTCAAACCTTTACATT
>JARFYF010000022.1:15309982-15326167 GCA_030265395.1 Rhina ancylostomus | reverse complement strand
ATGCAAAAATAACACTAGTTTACAGAGTGCTCAGCGGAGACCTAGTTGTGGTTTTAAACCTGAGCAAGTTTTTATTTTCTTGAAAAACTTCATACTCATGCTGTGAAAATATTCAAAATCCAATGCAAATAGTGTAGCTTATTTGGCTACAAGAAGGCTTTGTTATAATGAATCAATTCTGTAGTACCAGTCTCAGATCAGTAGCACAAATTAACCAAAACCCAAGTCATTGTTCTTTAGTCAGCCTGAAATGCTGAATTGTTAGGTTTTCTTTGCTCCCCCTAAGTAAAAGAGTGCAATGCAGTGCTACAAATGGTAAATCTGATTTTCAATGTATTTTCACGCACACACAAAATGAAAATATAAGCCAAAAAAGGCTAAAAAGAAATGTGATTTTAAAATATAACAGATATTTTTGTGCATTAGTTAATTCTACATTTCAGACATTCTCCTTTGAATACAACACAATCTGACCAAGAACTGAGTTTATTCTAAACCAGGAACTATCTGAAGCACAGGATGTATGACTTTAAACTTCCAGTCAGAGGTTGAATACAAGCAGATGTTTGGTGTTCTTTGACTTTTGAATGTGAATATAAATGGGGGATTAGATTTTCAATCAACTTATCTTCTATGGGAAAGCTGTACAAACAGGAAAGGAAAAGACAAGTACAAAAAAGCAACTCTCAATAACACTTCACATTTGGGTTGAAGTGGAAAGCAATGTTTTTTAAATTAGTATAAGCTGGAGATGTGTTAATATTCACAGAATATAAAATGCAGGTTTGAGAGATTCTTGTCATAGCTATTGATTCACATCAAAGGTATGTACAGCAACAGCTAGAAAATGAAAAAGGTTTGGCTTGGCTCATCATAAATCGTAGCTAGGGTACCAAGTAAATAAGAATAAAACAATAACTAGTTCAAATCATATTGGTCCAAATGTATTTCATTCCTGCATAAATGAAATTCTAGCTGCTTTCTTTGGCGAATAGCTTATGTGGCCTGTTTAATGAAAAGTCAGCCAGCATTACCATGATTGCTTAAACTGGATATATTCCTTTCCTGTGTGTCTGGAGGGGCTGACATGCTGTAAATCTTCTTATTCTCATTGGACTTCTTCCTGTACCTGGCTTCAGACTCACTCATTACACAAACAGTCTGCTTCTGTGCAGGAGCAGTTTTTTTGATTTAATTAATCTGACAAATTCTTCATTGCTTCTTGTGCAGAAGAAAAGCTAAACAGATAATTGGTATTAATAAAACTTAGAGGTACCTTTAATTTTTTTAATTATCATTGAATACAGAATAATCTTCAATCATAATATTGCACAAGGAAAGGCATAATACAGGTGTGGCAGCACTAATAAATTAACCACATGTCATTAGTAACCAAACTACCTGTTTTTGGGATGCGATAAAATACAATGGTCCATTCAATGCAAGAATGAAATTAAGCACCAATTGCCTATAGTACTGCTATTCTACTGCTAAAGATGAAGTACTACTTTGCGCAGGTTCTTCAAAGCACCTTTTAGGAAATACCATCCACAAGGAGGAGGGCTGACTAAAATAATCACTCAGATTTCTGTAGCTATGAAGAGACCACCTCATCAAGGCTATTCTGATAGCACCTCCCAAACCTGCAACTTCGATCACCAAGAAGGTCAAGGACAGCAAACACATGGGAATATCACCGCCTGCAGGTTACACTCCAAGTTGCACACCATTCTGACTTGGAAATGTATCACTGATCCTTCATCATTGCTATGTTTAAATCCTGAATCCCCTTGTCTAATAGCACTGTGGAAGTATCTTCACCAGAAAGATAGCAGCAGTTGAGAAAGATTACTCACCACAATCTCAAGGGCAATTAGCAATGGACAATAAATGCTGATCTTGTCAACAATGGCCAGAATAATTTCTTGCCACTCTTAATATGTCAGTCTGATCTCTGTTATCTAGTGCATTTATTTTTATTCTACAGATTGTTGATTCTTCCTCTAATTCAGTAGTCTTTTGAAGTACACCTACAAAAGCAAAATCTTTGCCAACACAAGGCTACAGCAAACACTATTAGCTCTACCAATATTAATCCTAGATTTGAATGAGAGAAAAAAGATCCTGTAGAAAGAGGAAAGGTGTCCCTGTATATCCAATGCATGCATTAACCAGCACAATGTTTACTATGTGGGGATTCCTTGATTTGTAAAGTGGTTATGTTCGAGAAAAATCATTGTATTAGGCAAAGGTTTGTAAATCTAGAAGGCACGTCTCTATAAGTTTCAAAGTATAAACTCTGATTACTGTTCTGTGCTCAAGAAATTCAGTCCAAAAAGCCTGACAACTTAAAAATACCTTAGTGAAAGAACCCAAAGTAATGAAATATCATTGTATTAGCATTGTCTTAAATTAAGATAATAAAAACAATCATAACTTTTATTTAGGTTACTTACCAAATAAAACATACAAAATGCAAAGGGGATTGACAAGGTGCAGGGGTCCTCTTGTGAGGTAATCTAGGACTGAAGGTCACTGTCTAAGATTTGGTCATAAAGCAATTGGTTTTCCTTTCAGAGGCTTGAGTTCTTGGAACTCTCTTCCCCAAAGGCTGATAAAAGCTGCATCTTCTTTAAGGTGGATTCTCAATGAGGAGGTAAAAGGTTACTGAGATTAGGCATTTATGCTAAAATAGAGGTTCCAAATGGATCAGGCATGATCTTAAGATGGAAGAGCAGGTTCAAGGGGCTGTGTGGTCTATTTCCTGCTCTGAATTAGTGTCTTCATATGTAAGCAGTATCTGTGGCTTTGCTTGTTGAGGTGGTGATGGGGAAAGTTAACACTGGCATTCATGGTGCTGATGAATCTGAATTGTTGATGGTGAGCGCTCTTCCTGTGGCTGTTCCAGGATGACTAACGAAAGAGGCTTAAAGTCAACGGACATCTGAACAGCTCTTTTTCATCTAATAAAATTCCTTTTAGCAAAGCACAGCATCTTCCATCACGTGGTCATAACAAATGTTGCATTCCACTTTGGGATTGCTGTGTTTGAAATTAACTCTCTCTTTCTAGATGTCACAAAATGCCCCCAAAAGCATTTTCATAGTAAGCTGTTTTGGTGAAGGTGGTGGTGGTGGTGCTATGCTAATGGCTTCTTGTTCCTCTTTTGACCTCCGCTGCTCAAGCTCCAACAGATTGCCATCTGCAAGTTCTTCTCCAGTAACTCTTCCAGCTCATCTTGATCTAGCTCATCAAACCCAGCCTTAATTGCCAACCTGTCACTGTTTCCCTGGAGATTTTTCAGGTTCATAAACCCATGGGAATTCTGCACAGGGTCTGGCTATAATTTCCTCCATACACCATTCATTATTGCACATTCTACATCATCCCAGGAGGCACTGATGTAGTGTGTGGCTATCTTGATTCTGTACTTCTTCCAAATTTCCTGAATGGCAAGTTTGTCACTGATATTCAACTCCAAAATAACATATACAGCAGATGTGCTGCAGATAATAAGCCTTCAACAAAGCGACAAAATACTGGTCCATTGGTTGAAACAATGAAGAGGTATAATAGGGCAAGAATGTTACTTAGGTATTGTCAGATATGTCTTCAGTCCAGAGTCCTTGTCAACAATGAACAAGGCTCTGCTGTCCGGGTCATCAATATAATCTGATGAAATGGGAGAGAAATGATGTTGTATGAACTCAGAAGAATGGCATTGATGCTAGATTGCTACACCACAGGATGCACCTTTACAGCCTTTAAGTTTGTCTAGTGGTAGAAAAAAAACATTGGGCAACCTCAGCTCCTTTGAGGTTTGAAGCAGTTTACTCATTCCTCAAGATTAATATTTCATGAGGGCTTTTTCTTCCAAAAGAACCCTGTCTCATTCACTTATTTAGGAAAGGAGCCACCTTCCTCAATGATTGTTTCAGCTCCTTTGGAAAATGTTCTACCACCATCTGCCCTTGCTGCCTGCTCTGCAAAAGATTCATCACTCACTATATGTTCTTTTAAGTCTCACTATAATGATCTCACTTTTTCTGGATCATCATCAGGGACACATGCCAGTGATTCTGATCTTCTAACTACATATTTAACCCTTCTTCCATTCTCCTCATTATAATATCTCTGCACTTCATAACACATGATGGACTTCCAGGGTAACATTATTCTGCAACCAACAGAGTTTACGACCAACACAATACTGAAGAGATATCTTCAGTACTCAGTACTTCACTACTTCAACTGTACTCAGTAGAGATCTACTTTAATAGTTGTCGTCTGTTTCAATAGTAATTTGTAATAAATACTGTTTAATTTCAAGGACAGATTACATCAATTAGAACTCATTTTGCCCAGTAGCTGTTGTCAAAGATGTGTTTGTCAATATACCACAGCTGTCCACCTAATCAAAAGTGATCTTATTGACATGGCTGCACTGTGTCTTCGTTTGCCATTTATTACTTATAATAATAATGAACTGGAAGCTCTTACAATGTTAATATATCAAATACAATAGAAATAGGTTGAAGGATAATGATTACTATCTGCTATTAACCATAACTACTGATTATCCTTCACACTCTCTGCATGCAAACATTTAGGTGAACTTGTATGAAGCAATAAGGAACAAGGCAACAGGATTTATTATTTCCTAGAGGACTTGCGGAGAAAAGTTGAGGATGCCAACAGCTGGATTATGATCATCCACACCTTTCTCTATTGGTGTCAAAACTGAGTAAATATTCCCTTCAGCAGCTCCCTCCACCAAAATCCACAGAATTATTTCAAGTCGTTGAAGGATAATCCTGACTGACCAGACCAAAAGCACAGTGAGGCCAGTGCCAAGACAAGATCCAATATAGAGACATGCTCTGTACCCTGAGCTTTGGTATTACATTAACAGGACCAGTTTGAATGACTAATATGAGAATGTGACCAGCCAGGGCAGTTCAGTGATTCCTGCAAACCCGTCAAGTGAAGTCACAACACTCTGACAGAACAGAACATGGTAGGGAAGGAAATTAAACTCCAATACATGGACTTAAAAAAAATGACAGCCTCAAACCATCTTAAGCAACTCATCCCATTAAGAAGTGACAGAAATAAAACAAAAATTGTTCAGTATAGCAAAAAAAACCTTGTAAATCAAGGACACATTCCCTAAAAATCAATTGTGTATTGTGAAGATTCTGAAATCTGTTGTTTGTAAATTGAGAAATATCAATACTCGGTTTAGGCTCAACCACCACATGCCTGTAATCAACTACTTTTCCTGTTGATGCATTGGTAGTGAGCTGGATCACTTTTTGGTTCCTGACTTGCAATCTACAGCCAATACAGAGACAACAATGCTCACTTATGGCGAAGTCAGAACACAGTGAACTATTACTTTATTGGCTTCTTTCAGGCCAATGGTGGAGATATTCACTTAATCTGCCAGGAAACCAAACATTTTTATATCATGCAAGTCACCACCATTTTGTTTACCAAAAATGATCAGTTGAGAGGGAACAGCTGACTGGATCACTTATAGTACTCATGCCTCAATGACAGCAATCGTGGAACCCAACAACAATTGTAAGGTACATAAATTGAGAAAGATTCACTTTCATTAATATATAAGTAACCATAGACCATCCAAGTTTTGGCTATGAAATTTTATGAAATGACAATCCATACTGCCATAAACAGAAGGAAGAATTCCTGCTCTAGCTTCTTTACTGTATTATTAACATCAGCAAAAAAACAGCCTTTACAAAAAGAATGAAAATAAACATCTTTTTCGTCCACCTTATATCCAGAGGAACATACTATCTGCATGTGGAAGAAGTACTTTCACTGTCTAGATAGACTGTGGGTTTGCAATCCATAGCCCTGGAAAATTTTCAGAAAAATCTGCATTTTTTGCAAAATCTTGCAGTTTGAAGAGATGAATCATGTAACTGGATATACTACAAGTCAGAAGTGTGGCTTTGGCAGCAGAAAGAGGTTGGGACAGGAGGGAGGAAAAAGGGAACTCGCCTTGGCTGCAGCACGACCAGGAGTTCGATGGATCAAGATTAAATGCAGCCCATGAGACACTAAAATGAATAGGGTCCTGCCTATGATTTATTTGCTCCTCAGAATACACTGAATGAAATTCTTCAAGTATTCATTATGCTTGTCTACAATTATTGAACTCATATTTTGATCTGCCTACCAAATCAGCCTCAAACATCAGAAAGGTACAATAATTTCAATTTCTCACTTCAAATATGTTTTTTTTTGTTGCATTAATGTTTTCTTTCTCAGTACATTACTTTATAATGCTGTCTGTTGTTATCATCCACTTTCAAATACTACTGCTTCAGATATAGAACACTGGAACAGGAACTTCTAACATGCCTGCTGAAAACGCCATCTCCATTGTAACATGTCATGGCCCTGCCACTCCTCCAAATATATTGATATAAATACCAGCTGGTTGATTCTGTACATTAACTAATTATTTTCTAGGTCTTTGAGGATCTTTTAGGAGGAGCATGTTTATTTTCAACTTGAGAATGATTAGGAATCTGCCATTAAGACCCATCTAAGCTTTGCCTCCAAAGATAAAAATGAAGGTCTCAAACAGGAAAGGCACTTACTGTGCCAACATGATATCTGGGTGTTGCATGTATTGTTATTGTTCTTGTTCTACACTGCTGATCACGCTGGAAGAAATTGCACATCCCCCCAGGAGAAAATTCATAAGGGGAAGACTGACAAAGCTATATAAGAAGACATATATAATAGAAGAAAAAGCAAACAAGTATTCTGTATGCCTTCTTAAGCACCATAAAATCTGTGTTGCCAGCTTCAGGAACCTTTGGAGTTGTACACCAGTTCCTCACTATACCATTCATTGTTTGGTTTATTAATCTGCCCAAAATGCAAGAAGCACCTTGCATCTTTCAGGATTAAATTCCATCTACCATTTCTCTACCCAGCTTATCAACTGATTAATACCATTTGGTAGCTGAAGGCTACCCTCCTCACTATGAACAACACCCTCACTGTTCATGTCAACTACTAACCCATTAATCATATCTCCTATATTCACATCCAGATTGTTAATGTACATAACAAACAGCAAGGGTCCCAGCACCGATCCCTACAGTATATCACTGGTCACAGGCTTTCAATCACAAAAACAACCCTTGACTATCACCTTCTCTGCCTCTTATCAACAAATCAATTTCAGATCCAATTTGTCAATTTGCCCTGCAGCCCATACTTTTTGGGCTAGTCTCCCATGAAGACTTTGTCAAAGGCCTTACTGAAATCCATGTAAACTACATCAACCACCCTACCCTCATGAACACATCACCTTTGAAAAATTCAAATTTATCAGTCAGGATCTCTCCTTAACGAGACCTTGCTGACTATCCCTGACCAATCGTTGCCTATCCAACTATAAATTAATCCTGTCCCTTGGAAATTTTTTCCAAAAATTTCCCTACCGCTGATGCTAGATTCAGAGGCCTTTAATTACTTGGTTTATCCCTGCTGCTCTTCTTCAATAAAGATCCTCCAGTCATCAGGAGCCAGAGAAGATTTCTGTCTGAACCCCAGCAATCTCCTCCTTTGCTTCCCACAGTAGCCTGCAATACAGAGACTCAGTGAGCAAAACGTCACAGAAACAGGCCTTTAGGCCCAACTCGTCCATGCCAACTAAGATGCTCATCTAAGCAAGTCCCATTTGCCCGTGTTTGGCCCATATCCCTCTAAACTTTTCCTATCCATGTACCTATCCAACTGTCATTTTAATTATATCAGGCACTGGGGATTTATCCACCTTTAAGGCTGCTAAGACATCTTAATAGCTTCTTTTCAATGATAATTTGTTCAATAATTCCACCGTCCACCTCCCTGAATTCTCCAACTACAAAGTCCCTCTCCGGAGTGACTACAGATGAGAAGTATTTATTTTAGACTTCAGTTACGTCCTCCAGCTCCACACACAGATTGCCTATTTGGTCCTTAATGGGCCCTGCTCTTTCACTGGTTAACCTCTTTCCCTTAATGTGCTTCAAAAACGTTTTTGGATTATTCTTCCTCAACCAATATTATTTTGTGCACCTTCTTTGCCCTCCTAATTACTTTTTCCAAGTACAACCCTACACATTCCATATTCCTCAAGGGCAACTCCTGTTTTCAGTTCTCTAAATCTATCGTTTGCTACCATTTTTTCTTTATCCAGTTCTTAATATCCCTTGACGTCCACTATTCCTTGATATTCTTTACCTTTCACCATAATGGGAACGTGCTGGCCCTGAACCCTCGCTTTCATTTTTAATGACTTCCACATGTCACATGTGGATGTTCCTACAAGTAGTTGCTCCCAGTCCACTTTCAGCAAGTCCCATCTTATGATGTTGACATTAGCCTTTCTCCAATTCAGGAAAGAAGGCTTTTCCAGTCTATCTTTGTTCTTCTCCACAACGTTAGGTCGCTGTGCCCAAAATGCTCTCCCACTGATATTCCTTCCTTCAGCTACGTTCCCAAAGATTTGATCTAGTACTGCCTCTTCTCTGGAAGGACAATCTGCAGTAATGACTCAGAAAAGATCTTCTAGATGCACTTTAAAAATTCTGCCCTCCCCAAGACTTTCACACTAGGATGATCTCAATTGATATTCAAAAAGATGAAAGCCCTACTACTGTTACACTACTATTTTTACATTTCTCTGTGATTTGCCTACATGCCAGCTCCTCTCTCTCCCTACTATTATACTACAGAAGATTCACTGTTGCTCATAGTTATATCTAAATACCTATTTCACACTGTTGTTCTGACTGTGCACCATGATCATTCTGAAGCACCTTGGTGCAGTGAACTAGTAATAGGAAAGGAACTCGACTGGATGATACACAATGAAGGGGAGAAAGGTCAGAGTGGTTATGAATATAAAAGCATGTTTAATTGAAGAGTCCAAACCTTTCTATCTTAACTGAGCTTTGTACATTGATGTCACATTTCAAATAACTGTGCAAGCTCAGGCACAGAAATGAATTAAAAAGACTAATGCAATGTTAGCCTTTTCCTTCATAGAGTATACAGTGCCTTCTTCTGGGCATCAAACCTCATGCTTTGACTTCAGAAGAAGTAATATGTTCATCAGAATGGTACTATGGTTAAAAGGATTAAGTTATGAAGTCAGATTACCCAGGCCTGCCATATGGTCCATTGAATAAATGGTTGAAGGTTAATCTACATAAAATATTTAAAATGAATTGTTAGAGTACTGAATACACTGCAAAGAATACAGAGAAACGACATTCTCTGATGGACGAAACTGAAACTAGAGAGTGCAATCTTAAAATTACAACCTGGTCAGTTAAGTTGAATCAGGGAGCTATTTTTTTTTTGCTGACAGAGTATTGAAAAGCTATAAGTTGCTGCCAAAAAAGCAAATATAAATTTTCAAGACATGGCTTGATAAATTTTTGATAGGTAAGAAAACCAAAATCCAGAAAAAAGGTGGGTAAGTGAAATTGAGGTACAGAGTTGTCAGATCATTTGATGGCAGAGCACGCTAAAGTGGTTGTTTGGTTTACTACAGTGTCTGACGTCTCTCATCAGTGGTGATTTTCTGGTGAGAAGAATATCTGGGCTAAGATATCATATAAATTACTAAAAAGTTTCCATTCTAAATGGGCTGGATTTAAATTCAAATCTCATTTAGAATAGAAATATTCTATCCACTGTCTCCAACAAAACCTTTCTTCCCCAATTTACAGATGTAACATGGCATTTTAAATAAGTAAAATTTGGATTTAAAACCAAAATTTACTTTACATACAAATAGTAGCCAATTGCATAAATGTGTTGAAATGGAAAGATGGCAGATGCTGGAAACCTGATACAAAAACAGGAAATGCTAGGGATATTCAGAACAAGCAACAACTGTAGAGACAGAAACAGAGTAAACGAATCTGTCGTATCATATATGCATCATGTAGTATTTTAAAGCGGTCAAAATAATTTTGGAATAAAAAGGACTTCTACCATTTAATTTTGCCATTGACTCCAAATATTACATACACACCCTGATAAATTTTACAGGATATGTATTTTGTCCCATATGCACCAGAGGTTTAGGGATAATAATTTGGTTGCTTATCTGACCCAGATTTTGCAGTTAAGTGCCAGTTGTTCAACGTGTAATTCTGGCATTTTCCCCTAGTGGGTGCCAGCAAATTTAGGATTTGCATGCATGCACAATGAATGCAACAGTTCCAAATCTGCTAGAGCCTGTAGAGTCCATGCTGGGCACATAAATTTGCAGACACTCCACAGCACTTACCAGAGGCAATCCACCCAAATAAATTCCACCATAGAGCTTTCCATTGATCTCACTTAAAGAGAATGGCTGCAAAGGATTAAGGTATGTGATAATATTTTTACAATTATATTAAGTGTTTGAGCTCATATAAATATTGTAAATGATTTTAAGGGTTTTAGTTTTGTTTTTAATAGTTTTACTTTTTTTTAGTACTTTGAAAATTCTTATTGGATTTTAATAGTAGTTGAATATTTCCCTATGTCAAAACCAGGGTGAGCTTGCCAATGGAATACAAAATTGGATTGATGGAAGAAGTCAGGGAGTGGAAGAGGAGGTTTGAATTTCTGATTGGAGGCCATGGCCAGTAGTGTGCCGCAGGGATCAGTGTTGGGTTCACTGTTGTTTGTCATCTATTTTAATAGTTTGGATGACATTATCATGTTCGGTAAGTTTGAAGATATCACCAAAATTGGTTGTGTAGTGGACAGTGAAGAGGGTTATCTAAGTTTACAAAGAGACCTAGACCAAATTGGGAAGTGGGCCAGAGAACAGCAAATGAAATTTAACTCAGACAAGTATGAGCTGTTGCACCTTGATAGGTTAAACTAGGGCAGGATTTACACAGTAAATGGTAGGGCCCTGGAAAGTGTTGTAGAACAGAGGGACCTAGGGATACAGGTACATAGTTCCCTGAAAGTGGAGACACAGGTAGACAGTGTGGTGGAGAAGGCATTTAGCACACTTGCCTTCATCGGTCAGGGCATCGAGTACGAGAGTTGGGACATCATGTTACAGCTGTACAAGACGTTGGTGAGATTGCACTTGGAATACTGTGTGCAGTTCAGGTTGCCAGGCAATAAGAAGGATGTCATTAAGCTGGAAAGGGTGCAGAAAAGATTAACAAGGATGTTACTGAGACTAGAGGGCTTGAGTTATAAGGAGAGACTGGAATTCTTTTCTCTGGATCATAGGAAGCTGAGGGGTGACCTTATAAAGGTTTATAAAATCATGAGAGGCATAGATAAGGCGGGCAGTCACAGTCTTTTTCCCAGGGTAGGTGAGCCTAAAGCCAGAGGGCACAGGTTTAGGGTGAGAAGGAAAATATTTAAAAGGGACCTGAGGGGGCAACTTTTTCCATCAGAAGGTGGTATGTGGAACAAGCTGCCAGAAGAAGTGGTAGGGGTGGGTACAATTACAATGTTTAGAAGACATTTAGACAGGTACATGGATAGGAAAGGCATAGAGGGATATGGATCAAATACAGGGAATGGGTCCAGCTCAAGTAGACAACTTGATCAGCATGGATGAGTTGGGCTGATGGGCCTGTTCCTGTGCTATATAATGCTATGCCTATGACTCTCAAGCATTCAAAAGAGTTTTTGTCAACTGGCTTAGTTAGAGGGTGTGACTCAGCCAACCAGCAAATTATTTTGCATTTTGTGAGCAGGGCTTGTATTGGCTGCATCAGACCCTCAAGTGATGTCGTTAAACATACAGGTTTGGTAATGCAAACATATGAACATATGAATTAGGAGCAAGATTAGGCTGCTCAGCTCCTTAAACCTGCACCAGGGGACCTAATATGTACCTGAGCACCAGAGGACTGAAATGTGCCTGGGCATCTGGGCCCATGCAGGTCTCCCATTAGTACTAATTGCAATTTCAAAGAGCTTCTTTTAAAAAAGCTGCTTCAGGCAAAAATGTTTTAAGAGCATTTGATTTAACATCCCTGCCCCAGCCTCCTCCCAGATTATATTCTTATCTGTGAACGAGGGATTCCCAAGTAAAGTGAATGTTGTGAAGGGCTGTTTTTTGAGGCTGGGGATTAAAGTGTGAACAGTTAGCTTTTGAAGAAAAAATGCAGTTTTCATAGACTATTAAATGGCCTGGAGCATTATCTTTCGAGTTAGGTTAAATTTCAGGAAAGGTTAACTGTTAGATCCTTTATTACAGAATCATTTTCTTCATTGACTTATTGAATATAATTTCATAGAATGCCAATGGCTATGGCAATAGTTTAACCCACTAAGCAAAGTTGCTCCAGGGTCTTCTGTTATGCAGCATAGCATGTTGCTGCCTACCCACAACAAAAGGCGATCGATTTCTGGCCTTCCCTCAACAAGTCCTACTCACATTCTTTTCCTTATTGTTGGAATACTAATGCCTTGATGTTGTGGATTTAGCTAGCTTTTCTCAGCAAACTTCTACTGGGTAAACTGCACTAGGAAAGGGAGAGCTTTTTCCATAAATTAGTAGTGAACATGGGCAGCATTCCACTAATCATGATATCCAGGACATAATGTGTACTTGTCCCTTTCTATGAAAATTGCAAACAGATGATAATTGTGCAATTATTTGGAACCTGTTATAATGCCAAAATTTCATTTGATGTTCTGCAAATATATTCCAAAGTACTCTCTGATCCAATATAAATTTTAGTCAAAAAGGCAAGCTATTTATTTGTTTGTTATTTCTCATAATCCATCATTTTAATAAGGACTATCATTTTGTATGATTATTGGCTACATACTTATTTCAGGAAAGATATAATAGACTTCAAAATATAGAAAACATAAGGAACCTCTATTTTGTTTGAAATATACTTTCAAAACTTTAAATGCAAATATTCAGATGTCACACAGACTTGTTTAAGAGGTAAGCCATCTAACAATTATCTGATAGGTGTACAATGTTAAACAATCTGTTGATAATTTTATTTAGGGAATTTTCATCTTTGGTTGTAATACAGTTACATATGTCATATCTGTCCTTTCTGTGCTACAGCATAAAGTCATCCTAATCCCGAGTGAATAACTGTTGGAACTCCATCATCACAAGGAGTGCCAGCAGTTCAAAACGAGGCAATAAATATTGTCTTGCCTATATCACCTACAACCACCTTTGGACAAAAAAAAATCTCCATGTTAATCACTTATACGCTTATATCTTTAAAGTTACCATATTAGTTTTAAATCATAATGAAAATCTTTTACACATGAAAATAGCAGTGAATTCACATAAAGGGAATACCTAAATTCAAAGGCCAGATAAAGATGGAATTTAAATTTAGGCCTTCTGACTGTGACTCCAATGATCTAATACTCTAAAAATTTAATAAATAAGTTTTAAATATCTGAAACAGCAACTCATTTCAAGAATGAATCAGGTACTTATACTATGTTGATGATTAACTTAACACAGAGATCAAAATTCCTCCATATGCCACATATTTCTGCTGAGTAGTGAATAAAAGACACTCAAGGTATTCTTGAACTCACTCTTCACAGTTTATTTTTATGAGTGCATTATGGATTTGGCTACCTTTTTTTTTAATCAAGTATCAGGCGGGTAAACTGCCCGACATATTTAAACAAGTGAGCATGAATTTTTGAACTCATTCCAAACTGTTGGGCAGTTTCTGGTTGAAATGTTTTCCCAACCTGCAGCAATAAAAATAATCCTTTCCATTTTCTTTCCCTGTTGTGGTTAGTGATTCTTGTGACTCTCATAGTAACTGAGCCACATCATTGCATAATGAACTACCACTTAAACTGCCCACAAGATGTTGCGGAATATCTTGAACATCACATTTCTTTTTACTATTTACTGCACTGGTGTGGATGATGGCATGTGCTGACAGAAAGAATTAACCCATGTAGTTGCTAATATGAATATTTAGATCCACGTTTAGATCTAAAGAGAAAGCAGGAAATTTTAATTTTACCTGGAAACTATTCTCCCCAGTTCCAGCAAGCACAGGCACACTTCTCTGGGTTGCTTATGAAGGACTGTAAACATAGGGCACGAAGAACAATTATGATTTAATAACAAGCATTAATCAAAAAAACTTTATGAAAGACATACATGCTTCAGTTAATGATAATATATTTTCATTTCATGACTTCTGGTATTCAATTCTTTTAAAATAATCATGTTGATGCCATACATTTTAAATTTGTGGCTAGAAGCTTTGTTATGAAAGGTTTATTTATCTAATTTGTTGCATTTTCTTTGGTGTAGGTTGCATATTTGCAATTTACACTTTAAATGAATTTATAAAAACATTGTGCATTTAATCTATTTTCTCATAAGGATCTACTGAATGCAACACAGTTGATAATGCACACCAATATATAAATACTCATTCTTCAAAATCATAAAATTGAGTTACAGTGAGAACAAATGGCCAAATTTCTATGGCAAAGGATTCCCTTTGATGACATAACTGTGTAGATAAGCCAAAATTTTTATCTTTTTTTATTATCTAGCCAAAATATAGTTATGAATAAGTTTCCTGGAAGTCAAGGAAAAGAGGTATGTGAAATACTGGATATGATAGATGGAGAGAGAAGAAATATTAAGGAGGCCCAGACAGAGCTTAAAGAAAGGACCTTGTTCCTTTAGCAGTAAGGTTAAATAACTAGGGAACAGAGAGTTAAGGTGATTGGTATATGGATTATAGGGGCGATGAGAAAAAGGAAGCAACCAGAATGGTGGTTTCTAAGTATATAGGAGGGCCGGGATCTCAAGGCACTGGAAAAATACCACAAATGCTGTGTCCACAATATCCTCCAAATTCACTGGAAGGATAAGCAAACCAATGTCAGTGCCCTCTCCCAGCCCAGTGTTCCCAGTATAGAGCCCATAGTCATATGGTTGGTCAGGATGAGCAGACTACACATGACTATTCTGAGCTCTGTCATGGACAAAAGAAAAGATTCAAGAATCTACTCAAAACCTCCTTGAAAAGGATATAAAATCCCCACTGACTCTTGGCAATCTCTGGCTTGTTACTGCTCAAAATGAGGATGGTATTGAGAACCTTTTGGCCATGCATCAACAGCACACAGAGGTGGAAGGAGCCAACCAGCTGACATTAACTTTGTCAGAACCCACAAAACCAGATTAAAAATAAGTTATCATCAACCCGTGGGACTGCCTAAGAAGAAGACCATTGTCTGAAAAAGGATAGAATGAGAAATTACAGGCCAGTAATAGACAAGTTATTACAAAAATTCCAAGGACAATACAATAAATCTGAATCTGATACCAGAGTTGTGTTGTTAATACTAAGGAAGAAATATACAAGCCACAGGAAAGTATCAATGCACTGGTTAGGTGGGTGAAAATGGAGCAAGCCAGAGAAATGTCAGATAATGCATCTGGGAAAGAAAAACAAAGCTAGATAGTACACAATGATAGAATATTGAGAGTAAGGAAGGACAGAGGGATTTTGGATTGCATTCCCATAAATCGCCAAAGGTAACAGGGCAAACAGATAAGATAGTTAAGCAATGCAAGAGCTGCTTGCCTTTATTGCAGAACACATGTTGTATAGAGCAGGGAGATCATGCTTACCCACTCTAATAGAGCATGAATATTGTGTTCTTTTTGGGTCACTATATTTAAAAGTAGACGTGATAGTAGAAGAAAGAAAGCAAAGGAGATTTACAGGGTGGGAGATAGTTACACATATGGAGAGATTGGCTCAACTAGATTTTTTTTAGCAGGAATAAAAGGCGGACTCAGGAGCATAGATATATAGAGGGATCTTGGGGTGCAAATGCATAGCTTCCTGAGAATTGTGACACAGATGGATAGTATGGTAAAGAAGGCATATAACATGCTTTCCTTCAATGGTTAGGGCTGTTGGATTTGACTGTTTTAATTAGTTGTTTTTAACATGTACAGTGTTTAATACATCTCAAGTGGCTGCACAAAGAATGGCCTCTTACTAGCTTATTGGTTTGTCCATCAGGTGAATATGTGTTTTTCACAGTTGGTTTGGCCACTAGTATCTAATAGGTTTCCTGATTGGACTATTGTTAGCTAAAGAGCATCCCTAATCTCAGGTATAAAAGGTGTCATCT
>JARFYF010000022.1:15294820-15306483 GCA_030265395.1 Rhina ancylostomus | reverse complement strand
TCACATGCAATGATGAAAAACAGTGATATGAATGTGCTATGCACAGTAACTGACAAAAGGTAGTGATTCATGAATGAAATTATTACTAAGTGCAATTGAAAGACAATTACAACACTGAGGATACAATATTATGATATCACAGACAGCACTCTAACACTGACTGAGGTGGAACCTTTATAAAAATTCCTGCTTCAGCTCTTCTTTGTCATGCAATGAAGAAGGTTCCTCCCACTGTTGGCACATCCTAAAAAAGCAATATTTGAGCCAATAGTGTCAAAAGCACAGATAGTCATCTTTGATAACATTTCTCTGGAGATCACCAACAGCTTTATTTTGCATTAAAGAATGTCAGAAAGAAACATTGATAAGTATGTCAAGCTGTCAGTTGAAAATAATAGTGCAAAACAGTGCCATTAACACACAGAAAGTGCATATCAGTTACATGAAAGATAAGCACTGCAGTCAGTTTTTGTCAAGTGACCTTTTGTCTTTTTCAGAAAGGAGGTCACTCAACTGCATACAAAAGCTCACTTATTCCCCAGACAGTACAGATAGTGCATTCATCAAACTAAATAGGGCTTTTCAAAATCAAGTCAGGGTACTAGTACAACCCAAAGATAAAACACGTTATATATTACATATATCCTCCTCATACTTTCTTCAAAGTATTCTGCATGATTACTAATCCCCAAACAAGATATTATGATGTAAACATATTTGGCTACATACCCAAACCTTCAGATTCAAAAAGGCAAGTATCATCTACCCCTACTTCCCTGCACCAGGCTAGGAAGTTTGCAGTGTTGTCACGAGCAAAGAAAGAACCTGAAGGGGCATTTGCTTTGCAAGGAATCTTCTTCAGAAGCAGACTCTGTGAATACAAACATAATATTACTTTAGAAGAGATTATTACATATGCTGTTTAAATAGTTTTGTCACATTTTTTGTTTCAACTTTTTACATTCTGAATTTCTATATCCAAATTGACCCTGTAACAAGCCATTGAGCATTCAGAATCCAGAATCTCACAATTCTCACAACTTAATTCATTGCAAAAAAAAAATCAACTGCCACTTAATCTTTCAGGAAACAAGCTTAAAGGATCCAAAATAATGTTTTAACAAAATAAAGACAAACAAAAAGCAATTTCAGAATAAAATCATTAAATATATACCTTAATTTGATCTGACTTAGTTTTACTGTGGGGGAAGGGGAGAATGGGGTTCCTTCACATGGGACTGCAGCAGTTCAAGGCAGTGGCCACCAATACCTTCTCAAGAGCAATTAAGGATGGGCAATAAATGCTGACCTTACCAATGAAAGCCAGACCCTGAATATGAATTGAAAAATACTTTCAACAAAGGATTTACTTCAAGGCCTTGGTTTTCCTGGAAAGCCTAACCTTGTTGATGTTTTAGCTCAAACCTGTGACATTGTGGGCTGAATTACAGTTATGTAGTGTACTTCATTTTCTTGGTTGTATCAGTACAATTCTGTCAGCTGTACTCAATCAATACATTTCTTAAGTTTTTACATTTCCTTTCCAGGATATTCTCTTCAATTTGTTTTAAAAGGAAAGCCAATTGTATCAGAAATAAAATTTATATTGAGGACTTTTAGAGATAAAGCCTGTGAAAGAAAGATTATAGTATACTTATTACAGTGAGGTTTTTGTTCTTATATTGTAAGAATAACAAAAAATGTATTAGTACAAAGAAAAAATTGGCTGAAGAAAAGATCATGTGATGGGAGATCATAATCAAAAGGTTGAAAAGGAAAATGCTATCAAGCTTGTTAGGCAATGATGAGAGAATTAAACATCTTGAGCCGGACCATCCTGGACCCGCCAGCTGCCTGGACTCACCATCCATGGTCTCTACCTGCTTGTACTTATATTTTCTGGATGTGGAAGGCCAAACAGCTGACCTTTCACAGACAGTCAGGTGGAGTGGGTTCTATGCTGTGGAAACGTCACAGTTCTTCATATCCCGAGGCCCTGCCCCCAAAAACCACAACAACCTTTGATACCTCTTCACTGTCAAAGGTTTTTGAACAGTTTTTAAATGTCTGCAATAGTCAGATGTTAAAACTATTCAAAACATCATAAATAATTAAAAAACAATAAGAAAGATAAATTTAATTTAAAAAGATGTTAAAATAGTAACAAATAATTAAAAAGACTAAAGTGAAATAAGTCAACCATCAACTTGCACTTAACCTTTCTTCTGTGGGGTTGGCAAGCCTATTCAAATGAATGGGGTCACTGTTCCTTTGCCAATTCTCCCTGGTGTAAAACTGAAGATGAGATACAATCTGCATCCAAACTCTCTTTACCAGATCACTGCCCTGTTCTGGAATAAGTGCGGAGTGCAGTGGTAGAAGGGATGGAACAATATGCCGGCATCTGTTCCCCAACTCATTTCAGACCCCTGCCTTTCACTGCACAGGCACGGAAATACAAGAAGTGCTGATTCCCAAAGACTGATAGCTAGCAGTTCCCTTTGGAATGGGCAGCTGTCAACTCAGTTCACCCCCATGACTTTCTCTACCACTTAAGATGAAATTATTCTTATGTTGCATTCACAATACCATGCCATATGTTGTACTCCATGTCCTTTATTCTATGCTAAAGACAAGGAAAGAGTAAAATGCAGCCACTATTATTTTGTACAAGTGAATCAGGGCAAATTTCTACCCAAAATTTCCTAGGACAAGCTTATTAATAAACTGGCTAGAAAGAAATGTTCAGTCTGTTCAAGAGAAGGAAACAGAAAAACTACAAAGGTCTGTCAAATATGTTTTAGAAGATCAACATGATCATAAGGTATTTAACCAATGTTCCATCAATTTTTTAATGCAGTGATGTTAGCCACAGACAGGAACTCATCCACTTACTTTTGCAACTATTGCAGCAAATCTGCATCATGACAGGAGTCAGTAATTTACTCTGATTTTCAACAACTTGGTGAAAATAACAAAGCTCCTTTCATTTAACCTATGCTTGCATGGTTTTTGCTTAGTGGCCCCTCATTTCCCTTAATGCATACAGTTTAAATATTTTCACCACAAAGGTACAAGTCCAATTTCAGTTCCATCTCCCTGTTTCAACTAAGGGTGAGGAAGAGATGAGTTTTGTTCATGATAACAATGCATTTTCCAGAAAGGCACTTGAGAATTTTGAAGACAAATGATTATCACTATGCTGAAAATAAGATAATCTTGATATCAATAAGGAGACTGCTTAGCAATCCCAACATCTAAACAAAATAAAGGAAGAGACAAAGCAATAATATAATATAAACATTTAAAATTAGAAAAAAAAGATTCTTAGAGGAAGATAGATAAGATATTCAGATAGAGATAGGAGGAAAAAAAATGCTGATGGGGATGTTAAGAAGGGATGAGGAAGAAGTTTGAAATGATTAAACACATATGGGTTCACAGACAAAATTCATTGTTGAGAAATAATTAAAGGGGTTCCAAGGCTGAGTATTGAAAGGTATTGAAAGATTAGTGACAGATAATGCAATTGACAGCAAGGAGTTATCAGGGAATATTGAAGGAAAGTTGAGGCAGAAGAGGGAGGGATAGGGAGACTGAGGAGTGTGAGGCAGATTAGACAAGAGAAGTGCAGTTGAGTGAAAAAGATGGTTCAATGAGAGGAAACTGAACAAGAGAGATCTGAATCAGAATAAACAAGAGAAACTGTTGAAAGTAAATGTGAGGTGTTACTTTATGTGACAAGTTTAAAGAAACAATTTATATGTAGACATAGCAATTATTATTAGAAATATTAAAATTTCAGACTATATGGATTTAAAATAGGGACTGAGTTATTCCAGACACTTGTAACCCACACTTTACCTGATGTGTTCATTCAGTTTTGATTCCCAATTTGCACAGCAGAGCTTATTTGCAATGTGGTAAAAATCTTACATCTGGATGCATTTCCTTTTAACTTGGTTCCTATACATCTTACTTTGCTCACATTTATAATGGGAAATAGTCAAAATATCATTACATTTTCTCCTTGGAGCTAAGATTAAAAGCACCACTGGAAAGACAGTACAATTATTATGTGATAAATTTCCATATTTTCCTGTGATGAATGAGAACAAAGCAACTTTAAATATAAAATAAGGCATTCTTTTAATGCATTTTATCTGAAGATTGCACTAGATTATGACAGCTGCTTGCCTCATTGGACATTTAGGTAAAACAGCTGTTATCAAATTATCACTGAACAAATACATAAGTTGCATAATACTCATGACTTTACAGAATATCTTTTAATAATCTGTAAAGTGCAAAAGTGTCACAGATCTTGTAAAACTTGAACAATTCTTGGACAGAACAAGTAGAACATTTTCTGTAAAGCATCAAGAGTCCATTAAGATCAAAATTCTTACTTAACAACAGGCTATAGTTGCTAAGTAGTTCACATCCTTTGGTCTTTTGACAACCTTGACAAGCTGACCTTGCGTTCAGTCTGTTCCCTCTTCTATCTTTCCAAACAGTTTCTGTGCATGCCTATGCAAATATTCTTCCTTGTGCTTAGTTTTTTTCTCCCCCTCAGACAAAGTTTCCTCTGTCAGTATCCATAAAGAGTCTGTAAAAGAATTCACTTGATTTCATGATCCAAAATACACAGCCATTGAAGGCCTCAGGTGATCTTTTCACTTCAGCACTTCATGGTAGTTCAGCCATTATTTACCACTCTCTCCGTCATACACATTATCTGCTGATAATCTGTGTGAGGAGATAATGGTAAATAACTCCTATCCCAATTTCTTGCAGACCTCTAGTCTTTTGAATGATTATTTATATCCCCTTGTCTTTGCTAACTCAATGACCATACAGGATTAGCCTGGCTTGTCTTTTAATCTTTCTAAGTAACAAACATACAACTTATTGTACCAATGGTCTCTACATAGAAAAAATATTTCAAGGAAAAGGCATTTGTCCATGGTCTATGTTCTTCAGCAACTCCTTGGGCCATTTGAAAACCAAAAGCCCTTTTCACAGTTAAGAAAAACACCAATACATCTACAGCTTGTGTATTATCTGTGCAATTCTTTAATATTTAAATAATTAAGCTAAGCTTTCCATCGTGCATTATGATTACAATTTTATGACTACTCACAAACAAAAGGGGTTTGTTGGATACGGTCATCTGCCTAAAGTGTGTCACTGGAAGTGACCTTATGATGCATGTAATTACACAAGGGTCAAAGGTTGTAAAGATAGCTTAATATTACTGACATTAATTCACATTTTTCAAGAAACTCTGATCTATATTGTCATACATAATGACAAACACAAGCACGTACATAATATACAAGTCCATTTAATAAAGAATCCTGCTATAAAAAATATACAGACCAAATAGCCACCACAATAATACCAAAATCTGGAGGAAGGATCTTAAGTAAAATTGTATACAAATTCAGTAACTTCTATTAGAATATACTAAAACTGGAGAGGATTCTCCTTCAATCCTTAACCTTTTTTTAATTTAACTTCAGCATAGTTTCATCTAAGTGTAATTTCTTACCTTGTCTTCATTAATTGTTTTGACATTGATTGTTATTGGCCTTTACAACAGCCAGTCAGCAATACAAAGGATAACTTATTAATATTATAAAACACACATATGCTTAATGCGTTACTTGCTAAAGACTGCACCAAAGAACATTAGTCCAGGGATTGCTACTGGCAATAAGTAGCCCTTACTCATGACTGGCCTACATAGTAAGCTTGAACTTACCTTTTCTGGATCTACTGATATGTCTTTTTACCCAAAGCCAAAGCCATAGCAGAATTTAATACCATTACCTGGGTGGGCCATGATAGCCCAGCCCTTAGAATATGAGGAAAAATGACAACTGGCTAAAACATTGACCTTGGGTTATGCCAACCCCTCAGATTTAACTGAATATCACACCTATCAATGAATTTGAATGCTCCTGAATATCTCTAACATTCAGAACCATTCAAAGCATTTAAAAACTATTAAAAATCAATCGAACAATTAATATTTAAAACAGTTAAAAAGTTTAAAAAAACACTTAAAAACTAAATAATTAAGAACATTTTAGACAAACTTAGTTAATTACACCTACCCAAGTTCCTTGCGGGTATTCTTCATTCAAATGAATAGACTCACTGTTTCTGCACAGGAACAGATGCCCCAATGTAATAACTGGAGAATTACAGTGAGTTCACTGGACTCCATGAAAAATCCATTGATGGAACAGTCAGGAAATCACCAGTGAAGAGTGGCCAGCAAGTCTAAGAAAGCCTTAGTGTGGCATTTTCAACATTTCACAGCACTATCCTACCATTTTTTAAAAACTTGGATTACTCAACTAAAATACAATAATGCCACATTATGCAGGGTAATAAAAGAAATACTGTTATCCAAGTTGAAGTTTATAAGTTCAAGATGATTTATTCATGGCCTTATGATATTCATACACCAAATGCCAGTAGAACTAAGATGCAGTTAAAAAAATCATTTGATCTTCCATTAGAATGGTGAAATCAGGAGAATGTAAAGAATAATCAAATTTATCTGTGGCAATGACATCCTTGCAGGTTTATTATTTTCAAATATCAACTCTGATCTTTATTAAACCTAAACAGATACAATTGCTTTGGCAAAATCTTAGGTAACTGACAGACTTAAGCTGTTGTTAATTTATTATTTTTGTATTACATGTATGTGCCAGTAATGGCATTAATTCTGTACAAAATTCCTTGTACTAAAGTGGCTAAAACATATTCCAAATTTGCTAGACGGTCATTGGGTTAAACCATGCCAGCTCCATTTTAGCAACTGAAACAATCCAGCATGCAAAATATCTCCATTTACAAAGACTGTAAAACTATCTTTGTCTCAGTACAATCTCACATAGCCAGTAAATTGTACTAGTATGTAAATGAAATAGGTAGATTATGTCTCACTGAGTCACACACACTGGCACTCCTTAGCTTTGTGCAATTCTGATTAAAACTGACGTGAAATTCTGCAGAGTACAAGCCATGTCTTTGGAGTTTCCTGGTTTTTCTGATGTTAAGGTGGATGCATGGGACAACCATGTAACTAGATAAACCACTGATTTTTATGAATCTGACTGATACAGAATTAAATTTAACAAGTCCACAGAGCAAAATGATCAAATCCTTTTAAAAATACACATATGCTAAATGGAGATGTAATCTTGTTGGAATGCAGTCATGCAAGTTATATAACAGAATTTTAACCTATCACCCAACATAATCTCACATAATTTAATTTTTTTTTAAGTACCACTGCTGGTTTAACAAAATATTTGAAACAAATGGTCTTGTCTTTCCCACAGCAACTTAAAGATTCTTGTGGTTAATGGAAAGTTTACGGATGGATTCCAGCCGACTCTGATTACCAAACTAAAATGCTGGCTTATTGGTGTCCAGTATTCATCATCCAATCCTGACTAATGACAGATGATAATTCTAGGTAATGAAACAGTAACTATTGTCAACCTTCTCTGGTTAAACACAACACTAAATTGTATGGAAAATTATCACACCCAAAAGGGAAAGCACACTCAAAGAAAGCAGTAGTCAAAGACTACAACTTAAGAGTACAGGATTTATTATTATAATCAATATGCATTTAAATTAAATGTTGAGATTCAAAATGTATCCTAGATTACATCCAAATATTAAAAGAATTATCAAGATTTAGTCAAGTAATATAAAAACAGTGGATGTTGAAAATGATTGTGATAATTATCATTGAAGTTATAAAATTATAAATTATCAACTGAAGTGATTGTGATAATGGATAATGAATCTTTTTTTAATGATTGGCAGTGACATAAGGATGTGATGACATAATACAAAAGGTTACAATTTGAAATTAAGGATGCTGTAGAAAATTAAAGTGAATAGCAATGACAAAAAAAACAAAAATGGTAAATCAGTACATTAGGTAAATTTTAAATTGGTTTATTATTGTCAGATGTACTGAGGTACAGTGAAAAACTTCATTTTGCATGCCATCCATACAGATCATTTCATCACAACAGTGCATTGAGGGAGGGATAACAACAACAGAATGCAGAATAAATTGTAACAGCTACAGAGAAAGTGCAGTGCTGGCAGGCAATAAGATGCAAAGCCATAACAAGGTACATTGTGAGGTCAAGAGTCCATCTAATTGTACTAGGGACCGTTCAATAGTCTTACAACTGTGGGACAGAAGCTGTCCTTGAGCCTGGTGGCATGTGTTTTCAGGCTTTTGTATCTTCTGCCCGATGGGAGCGGGGAGAAGAGAGAATATCCAGGGTGGGTGGGGTCTTTGATTATGCTGGCTGCTTTACTGAGGCAGCGCGAAGTGTAGACAGAGTCCGTGGAGGAGAGGCTGGTTTCTGTGATATGCTGAGCTGTTTCCACAACTTTCTAGTTTCTTGCGGTCTTGTATAGAGCAGTTGCCATATCCTGATGCATCAGGATAGGATGCTTTCTACAGTGGATCTATAGAAATTTGTGAGGGTTAAAGGGGATATGCCAAATTTCTTTAGCCTCCTTAGGAAGTAGAGGAGCTTTAAAGCTGATGAGCTTTCTTGGCCATGGCATCTACCTGGATGAACCAGTACAGGCTATTGGTGATGTTCACTCCTAGGAACTTGGAGCTGTCAATCCTCTTGACCTCGGTGCTGTTGATGTAAACAGTAGTGTGTGCACCGCCCTTCTTGTAGTCAATGACTAATTCTTTTGTTTTGCTGACATTGAGGGAAAGGTTGTTGTCATGACACCATGCCACTAGGCTCTCTATCTTCTTACTATATTCCAACTCATCGTTATTTGAGATTCAGCCCACTACAATATCATCTGCAAATTTGTAGATAGAGTTAGAGCAGAATCTGGCCACACAGTTGTGACTATATAGGGAGTACAGTAGGTGGCCGAGGAAGCAGCCTCGTGGGGCACCAGTGTTGCGGATAATCATGCTGGAGGTGTTGTTGCCTATCCTTGCTGATTGCGGTCTGTTGGTCAGAAAGTCAATGTTCCAGTTGCAAAGGGAAGTGTTGAATCCCAGGTCTAGCAGTTTGGAGATGAGTTTGCTTGGAATTATAGTATTGAAGGCAGAGCTGTAGACAATAAACAATAGTCTAATGTAGATGACTTCAGAATAATATGTTTATTCTGGGATATCTGTCATGGTACAATTTTACAGCAGCAAAACATACATTCAATGAAATTGAAGAAATTCTGTGTCTAATTCTCAGCACATTATCAACCATTAATATTCACAATAATTAGGGTCTGTATGCTATTTTCACGAGTACAGTGACATGTTTGATCAATAACAACTGCAACCCCAAACACAATGATGGATGGGATAAATATGTATCTGTACCCACATGATTTATCAACATTATTTTACAGCAGTGAGTGGTGTTTAATGCATTTTTTATCCAAGTCTTGAGAAATGGGAAAAATTATTACAATATTGAACTCACTAAGGTTCAGGTATGGGAATTACTCCCTAAATATCCTACTTGGATATGATAAACTGAGACACTTTCTTCCCTCATCCTCCTACAACTTGATTTGCTCGTTCACCTAGTCATGCTGTCTGGCAAATAGAATGGCTACTAATACATCCATATCTGTGAGAAACTGATTTACCCAAAAGCCTTGAAGTCAAGACAAATTACTTTGGCACCTGGTTTACCACTCCCCACAGAATTTACTGATTTTGACAAATGCTGGAAAGCACCAAAACCTTTTAGGATTGCAACAACAGTTGCTGGAAATCAATCAGCAACTAACCCATGGATGGTGATCTCTTTAAATAGCAATAGTGAGAGGGTTATTTCCTGCTACTAAGCACGTGTTCAACTGTGTGAAAAGAGTGACATTTGCTGGAACGTTGATCTCCAATCTGCTAGAACTGCCAGATCAGTGTTCTCTGAATGCACATATGCAGATGTAAAGGTAGATGTCTAACAGATGACAATATAACAAATATGCTGATCGGAAACCACTACATATAGTCAGAGAGCAATACAGCATGGAAACAGGCCCTTCAGCTCAACTCGTCCATACCCACCTTGCTGCCTGAGAAGCTAGCCACACTTGCCCGCATTTGGCATGTATCCCTCTAAACTCCTCCTACCCATGTACTTATCCAAATGTCTTTAAAATGTTATTATTATAGCTGCCTCAGCCACTTCCTCTGGCATTTATATGCATCACCCTCTGCATGAAGTTTCTGCTCAGGTCCCTTTTAAATCATTCATCTCTCACCTTAAACCTTTGCCTTCTAGTTTTCAGTTCCCCTACCCTGAGAAAAAGACAGTGATTTCACCCTATCTGTACCCCTCAAGACCTTATGCTCCTCTATAAGGTCACGCCTCAATTCCCTACATTCCATGTAATAAAGTCCTAGCCTTCCCAGCCTCTCCCTATAACTCAGGCCCTTTAGTCTTGGCAGCATCCTCATAAGTTCTCTCTGCATTCTTTTCAGTTTAATGATTTTTTTCCATAGCAGGATGACCAAAACTGTACACAATACTCCAAGTGTAGTTTCACCAATGTCGTGTGCAACTGCAACATAACATTCCAACTCCTATGCTCAATGCCCTGACTGATGAAGGCCTTCTTCACTACCCTGTCTACCTGTGATGCCACTTTCAGTGAACTATGTACTTGTACTCCTAGGTTCCTCTGTTCCACAACACTCCCTAGGGCCCAACCATTCACTGCATAAATCAAACCCTGATTTGACTTCCCAAAATGCAATACTTCACATTTATCAGAGTTGAAAGCCATTTGCCAATTGCCTTGCTGATCAAGATCACCCTGTAATTTTTGATAACCTTCACTGTCTACGATACCACCTATTTTAGTATCATCCACAAACTTATTAACCATGCCTTGCACATTTACGTGCAAGTTATTTATATAAATAATGAACAACAAAGGTCCCATCACTGACCCCTGTAGCACACCACAAGTCACAGTCCTCTAGTCCAAGAAAATAACATTTGACCATCACTCTCTGCTTCTTACCATCGAGCTAATTACAAATCCAATTAGCTACCTCTCCCTAAATCCCAGGCGTTCTTGGGAAGTAATACTTCTCCCTAATCTTCCAGACTAGTCTGCCATGCAGGACCTTGTCAAAGGCCTTGCTAATGTTCACATTGACAATGTCCACTGCCCTATCCTCATCTATCACAACATCCACTGCCCTGCCTTCATCCATCACAGACTGCAAACTCCTAACAAATTCTTCTCTGAAATCACTATTCAAATTGCTGGATTTTCAAATCCTATTTGAACTATTCTTACCATACAACATATTTAAACTTAAACAAGAATTTTTTTTCCCCTTAAAAAAAAATCAGTGAAGATTTTTAATACTGGGTCACAAAAAAGTTTCTACAACATTTCCAAAAATAATAAAATGGTAGAACTTTTAATGTTCTTCAGAGTGTACTTATGAGCACAGATGTATGTGTGTGTATTGAGGACTAGAAATTGTTTTGCCCATAAAAAAATATCCACTAAAATAGTGCTCAATGCTGGCCCCAGGATATTTTGTACAAGTTCTCCGAGTCTATGTGTCTTTAGAGAACTCAATTGAATTTGTTTCTCCAAACTAA
>JARFYF010000022.1:15278407-15289648 GCA_030265395.1 Rhina ancylostomus | reverse complement strand
ATACTGGGGCACCATTGGGAGGAAGTGGTCAAACAGAGTAATATTCAGAGTAATGCCCTGAGAATCTGCTCCTAGTGTCACAAAGTTTATAGAGCTAACTCATCCAGTCACGATCAATGGAGACTGTAACAAATCACATCTGCTACCACAAGCACTGCTACTTCTACAGATACCAGTACTTCAACATTTATAGTCAGCATTTATACACACATGCAGCTATCCATCCATGACACACATTTTGAAATACACTCACTAACATTCTTTCCTCTCTGGTAAGAGAAGATTGTACGCACCTGCTATCTGCAACAGCAAAGTTATGGGAGCCTTCTGTTTCCAGAGACTTGGCTAGTTGGAGGAAAGGGTGATCTAATTTTGCACAGATCTATCACCAGAGGCTGGAGCCCATCTTTTTAAATAGTGGATAGCTCTATGTAAAATACTTGTGGTCTAAATCATGTTGAAGCATCTAATGGCAGTGGTCTGTTTCCATTGTAGCACAGGTTGAAATTATCCAATATCAGAGCTGTTAGTTGGTCTGTGGAATTGGGACTCAAACTGAGTTATGACCAGAGATGGTAGGATAGGGTCAACAAAAGATTACCAGGCCTTTGAGATTTCAGACAGACCCCCTTTTCATTCTCATTTATTGCCATTGTCTTCTTTCTCCTTCTACTCTGTTGTGGCAAAACAGGCAAGAACTGTGCCTTCATGATGGCCAGATTATGCTGCAAGCAGAAAGTGGTGTAGCCATTAATATTTACTGCTGCTGTAGCTGAAAAGTAAACCCTCCTAGTGTCAAACAGATTTATACAGTTGTCCACACTGGTTGGTGTCAGTTTTACCATTCAAATGTGTAATAATCATCACACCAAGCAAACTGACATACAAATTATATTACTATCCAATTTTGTACAAATATGCACCTCTGCTGGGAAAAGGCAAATTGACTCTATTATGTTTTCAATTGTTTAGAGATCAGAATTGAATTTCACTACCCCAGTTGAGAAAATTACTTCTCCAGATGGTGAAGGCAGATTGAGAAAGTAATGTCTTCACCATATGCAAGTTGTTGCCTGCCTTAGAAAAGCAGTGTTAAAAGCAAGGTGAATGCGTTGGCTTAACTCTAAATAGAAAAACTGTTGGTAGAATATTAACACATAAAACAATGAAATAGCATTGTGGTGTAATGTGTCTGTGTTTTTAGGCACAGAATGCCAGAACACAGATTTAAATCTGTCATTCCTCATTCAGCATGTTTCTAATTTCCGCCATGCCACTGCAGAGAGACACAAAATAGAGACAGGAGTTTCCCGAAAGGAAGAACGAAAAGTCAGTGAATAAGTCAATTCCTCTGGCATGCTTCACAGGAACCAACTCAAGGGACGCATTTGCTGAGGTCTTGAATAAGATCACCTGCTTGGCTTCTTGCTTGAAGGGACAGATTTAATAGAAACCCAAAAAGGAAAAGTAGATAAAATGGAAAATTAATCTAGATACAAAAGTAAATCTGAATATTTAGATGTTATGAAAAAATAATTAATATTTTAAAAAGTATTTTATTTCATAATAAGTGTAATGCAATCCCACAGGCAACTGGCCAGAATTTTGAAATTCAAATGTCAGGAGCAATAATGTTCAGCACTACCACCAGAAATATGGTGAGCAACACATACTGAGAGTTCTAATGCAGAGGTAGTAATTTGCATTGGTGAGAATATTCTTGAATCGCTTTACATCTGGTAGCACTTGAATGATATCTAGCTGAGCAAAGATTAATGATGACAAGAGGTATTTTTCTGCACTATATCTCAGGCAAGGGGTGGTTTAAAATTATTGCTACCCCTAAGAATCTTGTTGGTTTAATGTTACCCAGTCTTTAACCATTCTATTGGTTTACACTGTACATTATTCAATATGTTCAGTCTGACCGACAAAATCATTGTATAAATCTAATACAGAATTATAAAAATATATAAAGGAAACTTCTGGATGCCGGAATATTCTTTGAAAAAACACCGATAGTTTCACATCTATTTGGTTGAATTGTCTAAGATACATTTACGATTTCCATAATTTGAAATAAAAATAGCCTTAATGAGTTATTTTGACCTCAACTACCAGCTTGTGTCTGGCATTGCATATCTAAGACACTGCTATGGACAATAGATCCTTAAGCCTCATCTATAATGGTAAATCAAAAGTACCATTCCAATCTGAAAAATGAAAGTAATTTTGCTTTATTTAACATCACACTTGTTCCTAATTTAGAGGAACTGGAATATATAGATTAATTGCAACTGTAATTAATTGTATTAATATAGATTAATCTTTGTACAGAACCTAGCCATGCAAGGTCTTGATAGAATTTCCAGTAAATCAACTCTTTTGTCAATAGTTCTCACTATTGTAAAAAAAAGCAGAGCACAATGCACAACAAAAAACATTTTGACATTATCACAAATATGCTGTGATCTTTGACTTGAAATATTAACTTTGTTATTCTTACCACAGATGCAGCTTGATCTGCTGAGAGTTTCTAGCAATTTCTGTTTTACTATCTATGCAAGAGCGGAATTAATCTGGGCTTCTTAAAAAAAGATAGCAATTGATTTGGAGGAGATTATGATGCCTTAATGATCATAATGTTACAACAGCTGATTAAAATTCTCCATAAAGGTAACGCAAATGACTACAAATGTCAGATTTAGTGTTGGTTTGAATTGTTCATTTTTAAGTGCTATGTGACAGATACCCAGTGAGGTCCAGATGAAACAAATTCTCACTTTAAACATTAATTAATGGAAACCACCTAAACCTCACTATCTTGCATGTTTAAAAGCTAAAACTTAAAAGGATCACTGGAATGGTTTTCATACATACCTTGGCTACTTTGTTTTCACTGTTGTTTTCTTTGAATTTTTCTTGTAATGTTTGTGCAAGTTGGCAGAGAAGTGCTCCATTATCCAGCTTTTCCATAAAGCTTTCTGCAGTAATCTCTTTCCCTGCGAATAAAAAAAAATGTCAAGATAAAATAAGGTGGCTAGTACATTCTGTTACACGTCAATCTTTTAGCTGATTATGATACAGATTCTGTTATTTACATTAGGTCAAAGCATGCTGACAACCATCCAGCAACTCCAAGGGGAACTGCCAACAAGTTACAGGGCTAACATCAGCATGTTCTCAACTTTTATATCTGTGCACGATGTAATTAACAGCACTTATTTTCAAATAAATTCATTATTTTAACTGAAAATAATTTAAGTCTTGAAATTATTTAAACAATTTCAACTGTTTTTAAAAGTCTTTGACAGCCTGGTTGCTTCATATGCCCCTTTCTATGTGGAATACCTGTGGAACAGAGGTTATGAGATGGTTGGGAGCTGTGTAGCCTCAAAAGGTTTGTGCAGCCACAGAGCTAGCTCACAGTGGGGTAAAAAGAGTGATTGAGTATGATCTAGTCCATAATTACAATTATTATTGTTTTAACAAATTTTATTTCAAATTTTCAATTTCCTATCACTGTTTGGTTGAGCTTTCTACCTTTAGATACAGTAATAATAGTTTTAATATTCCTATAATTGCTATAAAAATGTCCTCTTCTAAATTAAACAATTAAGGATCGATATCCCTTTATGAAAACTAAAAGATGAAATTTCACATTATGCAATATTGCCCACCTTGCGATGAGAAAGTATTCTTTAAATCCTATGTTCCTTTTTGGTTGATATTTTGTAGAACTTCTTTTTGTCTGTTATATTTTGCTTAATAATAAAGTTTTGTAAATCATCTTTATCATACAATTTTTTCTTCATGGTCTTCAAAATATTTTGTTCCCAAGTTAATAATTCTGTTACTATTTACAATCTCAATTTGGGGAATAATTTTACATTCTAGACCCTGCCAATGCTTGGTTTATTGCTTGCAATTATGTACTCATTCCTACTCTAGTTGAGGCTATTATCACTTGTTCATCTTTTTCCAAATTGATGATATGGGTCTATATCCATCCACGTTTTGCCACTCCAGATTCCCATTGCCCTTTCTTAAGGATTGAACCCTGACTTTACAATCACTCCTCCGTAACTACAACTCTTGAGTTCTCTTCCAAAATATCTCTGCCCTACCTCCTCCCTTCCAGCTTTCAAAGGGCCTCTGAACACTTGTTTCTTCTACTCCTTTGGTCCTACATCTCAGCTCTATTCCTGACAATTCTTTTCCATCATGCTGGGCGTCAATTTCATGCTCAGATCTATAAAGTACATCTTCTAAAGTCAGTAGTACCATATAATTGCAAGTTATTATTCTAAATTTTAAATCACTTTGCAAGTGGATGAAATAACAGCTGAATGCTATGCCTTCAAACTAAAATGAAGCAGTGATATTTTATAACAACAGAAGGCATTTGAAACCTTATACAGGCATCCAGCAATAGCTTTCTACACAATTAAAACATTGGGATATTTTCTGCCATAAGCACACCAGAATATTTGCATTTCAAACATGGAAGCTTTTAATAACTTATTGCCAAGCCCTAGATATTCAGACAATATTTTAAAATAAGTAAAAAATACCAGAAGGATCATTCTTCTCGGCTGGGCATCAAATAAAACCACAGCAAAAACATACCTAGCCCAAACGTCAAAAACAGTCCTGCTCACTAAAACCTGGTTCCAAAGTTCAGAGCACTGTGCTAAAATTTAGTTGAACTAGTCATTTTCATTACACTTATCAACAAGTATCACAGGTAGATAAATACAGCAGGGAAAGGAACACAGAGATAGGGGTCATGGTGTTATGCATACAGACTGATCTTAAGAGTCCTCAGTATAAACGTTGAACCCCATTAAATTTCCGGACTTCTAAAAGAACATGTGCAATAAAGTTTCCTGATAATTACCATCTATGGACCTTCCTCATTACAGCATCAAAGCTCTTCCATGATGCACAGTCTCTGGAAGAATCAATGAACTTAAGAAACAGGAGCCAGTCATTGGGTCCCTCAGCAAAAAACAAGCTGCTGGAGGAACTCAGCGGGTCAGGCAGCACCTGAAGAGGGAAATGGATGGTCAATATTTTGGGTCGGAGCCTTTCATCTGGACTGCCACGCTGCCAGGAGTCCAGATAAATGGTCTTGACCAGAAATGTTGACAGTCCATTTCCCTCTACAGATGCTGCCTGACCCGCTGAGTTCCTCCAGCAGTTCGGTGTTTGCTCCAGTAAAGCTTTTTGAAGGTCATTGTTAGCATGGCTTCATTCTTGTGCCATGAATGTTATTTGCCATGGAATGTCAGCAGCAAAAGAATTATATACCTTAATAACCTATGCTTATATACTCTTTGTTCCTTTTCACCATCAAATCAAGTGACCAATCCAGGTCCCGCCATTCTGGTTGTTATGACAAACATTAGCTTCAGAACTAGCAGCATCTTCAGACCAATTAATCCAGTTCATAAATACTGACATATTTTTGCCAACTGCCCAAGATATCTTCAGTTATTCATGAAGCAGGACAGAAGCAACCTGGCTAATTACTATCTTACCCTACTTTGAAACATCCACAGATACATGAAGGTTGGCAACAGTCCTATCAAATAGAAGTTACCAATAACCTGATTACCAATGATCAGTTGGATTCCTCCAGGATCAAATGGTTCCAGACCTTATCATTGACTAGGTCACAAGGCTCTAAATATGAAAAAGATGAGTGTCTATTTGTGACATCTAGCCAATATTTGACCAAGTGTGGAACGGAGGAATCCTAGTAAAATTAAAGTCAGTGGGGAACAAGAAACAACTCTGCAGTGGCTGGAATCATTTTTGGTTAAAAAAAGAGAATGCTTTTGATTGTTCAAGGCCTTTTGGCTCTGTCCTGATCATTCAGTTGGCCTCAGGATTCCCAGGGCAGCACTCTGAGGCCAGGTGTCTTCAGGCTGTCAATGAATTTCACTCCATCTTAAATTCAGAACAGGGGCTGTGTGTAAACTGTTCAGCATCTGCAGTCTCTTGTTGTCCATTTAATGAGATCATAGCTGATCCAATCTTGGCCTCAGGACCACTTTCATGCTTTCTCCCCAAACCCATTGATTCCCGGGCAGTTCAAATCTCTGCCATAAATTTATTCAATGACTGTCTTCACAGCACTTTTGGTTAGAGATTTGCAAAGATTTATGACCCTCAGAGAGGAAGTTCCACCTCATCTCCTCCCTAAAATTTTTCTGAAACTAAGGCCCATATTTCTAGGTACTTCTCGGTAACAATGGGAAACAACCTCTCATCATTCACCCAGTCAAAACCCCTCAGAAATTATAGGTTTCAATAAGATCACCTCTCATTCTTCTATACTACTAGGCCCAACCTGCCCAATTTCTCTTCCTACATCAACCCTCTTATCCCAGGAATTACCCCAGTGAACCTTCTCTGCACTGCCTTCAATGCAAGTTTATCCTTCTTTCAATATGGAGACTAATACTATAGACGGTATTCCAGGTGTGGCCTCAACAACACCCTATAAATGGTGTATCAGAACCTCCCTATTTTTGTACTCCATATCCCTTTCAATAAAAGAGCAACATTCTATTAGCATTCCTAATTACTTGCTCTACCTTTTGTGTTTCAAAGATAACAAGGACACAGAAAATGTCTTGGTGATCAATAGTCAAGAGTGGTGCAAAAGTATTATCACTAAACAAATCCTGAAGAATACAACTATCAGACTAGACCCATTCTGTTGTACATACATCTATCCATGACAGCTTTGACAGAAATTGTAGGGTAAATTAGCAGAATAAGCAGCTGAAATCAGAGTATTCTGCCCTCAGCTTATAAAACAGTCCAGTGCTGCGTTTCCAGTTAAGTGGCAAATAACATTCATGGCACACAAGAATGAAGTCATGCTAACATTGACCTTCATCAACAGCATCCTGATTATCACCACTGACTGTAAATTCAACTAATTCAGGCATATAACTCAGCAGGTCAGAGACTAGATATAGTATGACAAGGAGTTCACCTCCCAAATTCCTCAACTCTTCTAACTACCTGAAAGCACTAATTAGGGGGTCATAGAATATTCTCCATTTGCTTAGATGGGTGCAATTGCAATATTCATGAGAAAGAAAACCTAATATTTCCAATTATAAAACACCTTCAATGCTCCTTTCATAACTTTATGGTCAATAAAATGTTCTTTACTCCTATTAGTGTTGTAACACATCGAATGAGGAAGCAAATATAAACAGAGTAAGCTCCCATAGACAGTAATTTGTTTTCTTAGTAATATTGAATTAAGGTTAAGCATTATACAGGTCACCTGGAATAATCCCCAACTTTCTCAAAAATACGTTTCATTTCAGCCAAGAAAATAGACAAGACTTTGGTTTAATGCTTCATCCGAGAGTGCAGCACTATTTTCAATATGGCTCTGGAGTGTCAGTTCAGATTTTTGTTCTCTGAACTTTGACATGTCCCTAAACTCTACAACATTCAATTTATAGCCAAGTGTGCCATCAAATGAACCAAAGCTGATACTAATAAGAATCTAGATATGATCCAATTCAATCCATTTCTTTGATTGAAAATCAATGATCAATCAACACTCCATTAATGCCTCATTTGGTCACCTAAACATTCAGCCCTCCAGAAAAGGGTTTTTGAAGATCTATTCCTCAAACCTGGCAAAAAAAAAAATCATGATCTATCAGGCAACTGTGATTTCTGCCCTCCTACATGGATATGAGAATGAAAATTTTAATAAGAGTTAATGAAAGCCATTCCTGGAATGCCTTTCTCAGATTTAAAAACTACAACTCACTTCAAGACATCTTCTTCTGGAATAGGGCTAATTCAGGTGATTATAAAAATGAATGTAACTCCAAGGTTAAACATTTTTCCCTCACAAATCTTCATTTATTGTTTCAACAAATATATTTCTCTCAGTAATTGCCATTTTTTATCAATTTAAAATATTGTGGTTTACAAGAATGATCCCGGGAATGAAAGGGTTAACATGAGGAGCACTTGATGGCTCTGGGCCTGTGCTCGCTGGAGTTTAGAAGGATAAAGGGGATCTCATTGAAAGGCCTGGATAGGGTGGATGTGGAGAGGATGTTTCCAGTAGTGGGAGAGTCTAGGACCAGAGGTCACAGCCTCAGAATAGAAGGACATCCCTTTAGAACAGATGAGGAGGAATTTTTTCAGCCAGAGGGTGGTGAATCTGTGGAATTCATTGCTGCAGACGGCTGTGGAGGCCAAGTCCTTGGGTATATTTAAAGCAGAGATTAATAGATTCTTGATTAGTCAGGGCATCAAAAGGTGATGGGGAGAAGGCAGGAGACTGGGGTTGAGAGGGAAAAATAAATCAGCCACGATCGAATGGCAGAGCTGACTCGATGGGCCAAATGGCCCAATTCTGCTCCTATGTCTTATGGATATCAGATGCCTGAAACAGGCACTTTATTCCAAGCTCTGTCACAGGAACAGATTAGCAAACAGACAGAGGAAAAATTTCAAGGATGTACTCAACGTCTCCTTGAAGAAATGCAACATTCCCACCAACTGATGGGAAGCTTGGCCCACGCCTCCTCAAAGTCAGGAAGCAGGCTATGGGATGGTACTGACAACCTCAAAATCATACAATGGTAATCCACAGAGGACTTGCTTGACCAACACACTATCATATTAACGACCAACCCTTCTCTTCAGCGCAGAAAGAAACATGGGGAATTGCAACTGATGATGCATTTAAAGTCCAATTTGTCCCAAGAAATAGAGAAATTAATGTCACCTGGGCATTTATCTCTTTACCATAATAGTTCAAAAAAATTAGTTCATAAATAAAATGTGAACATTGGCAGCATTGTGCAATTCAAATCACACAATTTTTCTACCTGAGTTACCACAAAACAATTAGCAATGAAAATCAGTTATTTAAAAGAACTCAACTTCACAAAGAAACTTCAATTATCCTTTAATTAGCAACAAAGCTGCATCTGCACAACAATTCACTTGAAAACAAAGGGTGGTACCATTCTAAAGTAACAAGGTATAATGCAGGACTTTCTACAGAACTCATTACTTTTAAAATAACTTAATTTATAGTTAAGTTAGACCTCAAAAATTCAATAACCGTTTAGCTTTCTGCTATACACATTGCGTTTTGACAAAAAAACTTGAACATATAGCATGTTTGTCATACTTACAGCAATAGTACAATTAAGATCAGAACAGTTTATATTTTTAAGTGTCTAATCTCCCAGGAACACAGTTACCATGGTAAAATGGCACTGGGTTTACATACATTTAGATGCTCACTGGTATGACCGATAATATATTGACGTCATGGCTTCAATTAAAAGTGGTAGTTCTTTGAACAATGTAACTTAATAACAGAAGATAAATTCCACACAGAAAGTTTTGCATTATAATGAATGCAAAGCCTAGTTTGGGACTTGTATTTGCCATTGTCAACGTGGCAGTAATTGAAAAGATGTTATGCATAGGCTGTTCTCAGGACTGCATTACACCTTTCCCAAAGTTCAAAGACACAAAATGAAGAAAAATCCGTGATTTGGCTATCTAGTTGACTGGATGGTTCCATTCCTACTAAGTCTGAATGTTGGGTAGGGCAAATGATGGACAGCAGCTGATTAAAGCAAATTATGCTTTACCAACAGTATTCAGTGCACTTTAATAATCTTCTATGTTTTACAATTTATACAAACTGAAAATATTGACTGCAATATGACAGCATATTGCACAAGATTAATTGGGCCACCTCTGAAAGGCATTTCTAAAATTCTTAATTATTTGGGGTAATGAATATCTTTGAAGGAACTATAACACTCTAATCCAGGTGTTCTAATGACATCAAAAACCATAACATGTTTCAATTCACAGAACTCAGATCTTAAATTCCGGTCTTAACTCACTGCCTCAGATCTAGCATTTTCCATAAAATATTTTTTAAAATGTAGAAATAGCATTTTAAGATAACTGCATTTCAAATTCATCAACATTGTTTTATTTTCATAAATGGCCATGATTTGAGAAACAGTACAAGCTCAAATTCCATGCACAGTAATGTTGTACTCCTGCCATTACATTGCCACAGGTTTTTCTGTGAATAATGACTGGAATAGTCTAACACTAACATAATAGTTACATCAAAACATTCATTAGGACAAAATGTAATTTCTTTACATACCAAGTTTAATGTCCTTCAGTTACCAGTGTTGGTATGAGCATCCAAGTTCTCAAACACTTCCCTTTTCTCCTTACGATTCCTAAAGGTGCTTACTAAGGGAGAAGTACGCAAACTCTATGCATTTTGCTTAAGAGGCTAATTTCTATGCTTGACCTAGTGAGGATCAGCCATTCAACTGTGCAGGTCAGCACCTTGACCTTGATCCCTTCTACATCCACCCATGCAGTTACTAGCAGGAGTTGATAGACTAATTAGGAACAGCAGTTCAAAGGTAGCATTTTCTGAGGTCAGGGATGCTGAAGCCAGCTGCACAAATTCAGACAAATGCACATTAGAGTCTGCTACCTTCTTGATCTGCAAGAGTTAGTATCACAAAAAGGCCAAGAATCTGCTGACTGAATATCTGTAAATAATTTACTCACTTTTTTGTATCACTTACATTGACTCACTGGGGCTCAAAATTCAAATATAAATAATATGTTGTTCTGTTGCATGTTTAACACCATTCAAGTATACTCTTTCCAATCTGCTACTCAATTCTGTAGTGTCAGGCATAATTAAATATGCATACAGGAAGTTACAGATCAATAAGTTACCGCACAATGTCATTTCAATGAGTACTAAATACATTTACTACACACAAGCTATTTTTAATGCATGGGACAAGATGAAGAGATAGAGACAATTATTCCATGATACTGAAAAAAATGTTGTGGCAGACATTTAACATTTTAACTTTGCGGCCTTCAAAATATTATTATGGATGGTATCAGTATTAAAAAGCCATTCACTGCAAAACAAGATGACCTTGCATCATAAAAGACCCCATTGTGACAGAAACAAAAGTGATAATGCTCTCAAATAGTGAAGAATCTCTAAATATATTTGCACCTTCATACTTAATTTGCACTTCATACCAAGTTGAGTGAGCATGATATGCATCGAAACACTAAAATCTCCTTGTTACTAAGTGTATTAGCATCATAAAAGTGAAAATAAAGTATTCCTCTCACCTATCCCTTTCGGGAAACTATAAA
>JARFYF010000022.1:15249692-15262605 GCA_030265395.1 Rhina ancylostomus | reverse complement strand
AACGATAGAAAACTCGATGGCGAAATCAATCTAAAACTATTTAGAGACCATGGTTTCCCAGACTTCTTCATTAAATCAAATGGTATGAACAACTAAAATTAAGATCTCAAGCATTAGCTATAACAATTGAGAATGTTTAGTGTTTTAAATGATTGCTTTCAAATGGCACTAAAGGTTTAAAGTATTCATATAACGGTACTTCTGGTACCTCGTACTTTTTCCATTAGCAACATGCAAGGCGCTGAAATATGCTCTTAATTGTTTTAAATCGTATGTTCAGATTGCGATCAATCTGATGGGTCAGTACTCCTCGTTTTACGTTAGAATTTCAAGCTTTCACTACTTTTACAGTGTCGTGGAAGCTCATAGTTGCAGAGTAATCACTGCATTGCTCCTCACCCACTTCAAGCGGATCCGTTCTGTCGATTTCACTCAGTTTCTGCTGCAATGCAACACTCTGCAGATCGCCCTCGCTGGTACGCACATATGGATCAAACAGCACTTTCCGCAAAGGTCTCCGGGCATGGCCGATTCTTCAGCTCATTAAGTGTGCATCTTAGTTTGAAGAATTCAAGTAGTGCCGACCACAGAGTAACACCACATTTCCTACACATTCACATCATCCTGTCAAATGAGAACGGAAGTCAATGCCTGCAAAACCTTTCCACTACCAAGCACTCACTGTCATGATCTATCCCCGAAACGCGTATACATTTCAGCATCTGGCAAGACCAGTTTTTAAGAAACTTAATTCTGTAAATCGAATCTTCTTGTGGAAGATAGACAAATTTGAGATTAATTTATCACGTAAGCGACGTGATTTTTCAGTCTAAGAAAAAAGCATTAACTTGGCCGTGCACACAAAACGTTAGTTCAGAATTTATTGCTTTCTGTACATGGGTTTTCCGTTTGGAGTTAATACATTTTATCTGTACCACTTCTGATTTTTTTTTTGTTGCTACAGGCACAAACTTGGCAAAATTTGATTCACTTGTAATGACGGATTAAATAACAGGCAATACGTTTGTCACCCGTGCGTGTGCTGTATTATTGGAAACATCCCTTGCCTGTCAGGCTCAATTGGCCCTTTGGGCATTAGAGTTTTTTGGCATTATTTTAAGAACTATGCAGTTGGGGACGGCACTTCTCCCCCGTCATTAAAATAAATGAGCTTTCCCCAAAGAATTTGTGAGATCTTGCTGTAGACATAAGGGGTACTACTACATTTGACAACAATATTCACAAATGCTTCAAGGCAGTTAAAACGTCTTGATGTGACGCAATGCAAGTATTTTATTTTTTTGCTGAATGTACAATACTTTTATTTTAAGATTTATGAAGTGACTGTCTCATTAACCATCCACCACTTCCTGAGCTTCTTCGCATGAAATGTAGTCACATTGCAATGATATTTAATTATTTGTTAATTATTTGATTAGCACTCCTAACTGCCTGGATAATTTTTGAGATAAGTTAGATGCCCCCACAAGGGGCAGCAATGCAACGTCTCTCTTCTTGAGCTGGGATTAGTAATGATACTTCCATCAGGCTTAGTGGTCACAATTTTCTTTGTACCTGTGGGCCTTCAAATAGTCATGGGTCCTGAAATGACTTAAAGTTGCACAAAAAAAATAAGCAGACTTGATTCAGATTATACATTGTTCTTTGGGTAAAATCATTAATATTCCTCATTCTGTAATAACCTGTATTTATATCATGCAGGCAAAATACCACAGAATTCCCAAATAAACTGTACACTGACCAACCCAAGGCGAGAATATTTTCCTCCATACAAGTGACATAGATGTTGAATAACAACCCTAATTTTACATTTAAGTAGTTGAACCAGACAATTGCATCTTTACAAGCAGTGTATCATTGGAATTCCTCCATCATATTTATGAATCAGGTGAAGAATTACAGTATATGTTCCATGCTATTCTCTGACTGACACAACAGAGTTCTTAATTTCCATTTTTACATTGTTTCCACATCTCCCATGGATTGTGCAGACATGGTTCAAGGTTGCCCATTAATGTTGTGCAAGATCAAAGCATAGGGTCTTTTACATTGGATCCATTAGGAGGTATTTAGCATTTCTTGTGAAAATTAATTTCCCAAGCTCCAAAACCGGTTGCATTGTTGAAGATTAAATGTGCAAATTCAGAAAGGCTTGCATGATTTTAAATTGCACGAGTGATGATGTTTAGGACCTGGTGAATGGGGAGATATTTGCATTACTGGATTTCCCATTGGGTTGCTGCTTCTAAGTAAAATGGTGCAGGCATGACATGTGGTTACCAGAGTATTGGGGCTAAGCTGAAGGTTCCAGTAATGCACTGCATTGCGATTTCCAGATATACATCACAACTCAAGTGTGACCACATCTAGTCTTTGCAGATGTACAGTACTCAGCTACAGAAGGAGTAAGGGCCAGCTTTGATGTCTACATTGCAGTTTCTGGACATTTATTCTAGGCTTCAGCTTGGAAGCAGATTTCAAGGAGGTTATAGGAGATGTTGTTTACCTCCGTCCTGTGTAGATTAGAATATGGTTGTTTTGCTGAAGTAAGCTTAGCATTTCTTTTACAAAGATGAAATTCAAAAAAATTGTTTGTGGGGAACTTGGATGTAGTTTCCATTTTCAGAAATATTTCCCCATATTTCTTAGGTCCCCATTGGAGTTGGAATCATCATCATTGAAGATGGTTGGTTGTATTGCCAAGGCTAGGCCATCCACACATACAAATTTGCATTACTTTGTTGGAAGCATATCAGTTTCACATAAATTAAAAGAGTGTTGTGCAAGTATTGATCCTTGGGAAATAATCAGTACATTTTTAAGTAGCATCTCAGGTAGGTTTTAAGTAGCATCTCAGAAGAGGAAGCAGGTAGAAAGGATGAGATGTTTAAGGAGAGAATTTCAAAGCAAAGTCTTGGTAGCTGAAGGCAAGGCTACTAAACAAGGATCAACAACTTCAGAAGTGAGCAAAACAGTTTTGAAAGACCACAAATATTACTGCAAGTCAAAGATAGGGTGAGATTTAAGAGAAGGGGAGATGCTACCACTTGGAGTAGGCTGAGAATGAGAATTTTAAAATTAAAATACTGCTCATCCAAGAGCCAATAATAGATTGTTAGGAATAGAAGTGATGAATGAAAGAGAGACACATGAGAGACTGCAAATGCTGGAAATTTAGAGCAATGCACACAAAATGCTGGAGGAACTCAGCAGGTCAGGCAGCGTCTATGGAGGGAAATGAATAGTCAATGTTCTTGGCTGAGACTCTTCGTCAGGATTGGAAAGGAAGAGAGCAGAAGCCAGAATACAAGGGAGGGGAAGGAGCACGAGCTGGCAGGTGATATGCAAGCCCAGGTGAGGAGGGAGGGTAGGTAGGTAGGGGAGGGGGAAATAAAAGGGAATGATGTGAGAAGCTGGGAGGTGATACGTGGAATTGGCAAAGGGCTGAAAAAGAAGGAATTTTATAGGAGAGGGCAGTAGACCATGGAAAGGGGAGATGAGCAGGTCATGAGGGTAGGTTGGGGAAAGAGGTGTGAAGGGGCCTCAGGAATGAAGGAAAAGAAAATGGAAGGGGTGAGGGGAGAGGAAAATACGGGGGACTGGTTACCAGAAATTGAAGCTGTCAGATTGGAGACTACCAAGACAGAATATGAGGTGTTGCTCCTCCAACCTGCATCTAACTTCAGTGTGGCAGTAGAGGAGGCCATGGACAGACATGTCAGTGTGACATATGGGAAGTGGAATTAAAATGGCTGGCCACCAGGAGTGAAAGGGCTGTTTAGCTTAAGTAAGCAGGGTGTTGGATAACCTAACAATTAATGAGGGTGGAATGAAGGAATGCTTTGGAATAAATCAGATTTAGAAGTGATAAGGATTTTCAAGAACCAGTGACAAGAGGTGCAGACAGTTAGATGATGTTATGGAAGTAGGTGATCTTAGCAACTTATCAGCAATAAATGTGACATCACGGTTTCAAACAGACTGTCAAGTACAGGGTGAATAAAATGAGGGGTTTTGCTAAAATAGGGAGAAACTGTCTTTTTCTGGCAAATGGGTCAATAACCAGAGGTCATAGATCTGTAAAAAAAAGCAAGAAGTGAAAGGATATTTCCGCACTGCCACACCACCACCGCACACACATGCAGTCACACACAGTAGTTAAGATCTGGAATACATAACTTGAAAGGGTGGTGGAATCAGATGCTTTGGGTATTTTCATAAGGCAGGTGTATTTTGTGGACTGACCTGCAGGCTAATGAGGAAAGGCTAGGCGTGGGATTAAATTGGATGGCTATTTTAAAATCTGGAATTGACATATCAAGCCAAACAGCTGCCTGTAATACAAGTAGGATTCTGTGGTTAAATATTTGCAGGATATTTAAAAAATGGTGCTAACACTGGGGTTCTTCTGATGATGGTAAAGGATGAATTGGAATTGAATATATTACTGAAGCAGCAATGATGGAGCTGACATGGTAGGAGTTTCAAAAATAAGAAAAAACATTTTGGTGATGTGGTTAGTGTCGTTGGCTAGTTTATTAGATTTAATAAGCTACTTAATTTTTGGGCCCTAGGCCAAATTGAACAAAAGCTGCTCAACTGGAAGTTTCCTCTCTTTTTATATGATGTAAAGGACTCAAGTGTTAATTTGAACAGTTTCTGCTTAGTTTCTTCTGGGAACAGGTCCATGTCAAAATTGATCAAACATGTCAAATTTGGCAAATACACACACAAGAAAGGAGGTTTGGTTAGTCGCAAGACATATACAGGTACACGCAGTCAGGATCTTTACACTACATCTAACCTCAGCTTGAACTTTAACTGACCTGGAACACTCATTGTTGGCACTAGATAGAAAAAGTGTTCCATTACACTAACATAGACACATCTTACCAAGATCAACTCAACACTCAAAATGAAAGCCAAATGGACTGCATTGTGGGGTGGAAACAAGATATCCGCATGGATATGTTAGAGACATTGGGTTAAAAATCAAAAAATGCATCTAAGCTAGGTTGGGAAATTACTTTTGATTCAAGAAAAAAAATGGAGGAATTTACTAAAGATCAATAAGTCATAGAAAAGAGAAAAGTGTAATAAAAGTTACTTAGAATGTATTAGGAAAAAAAAATCTTTAAAATTAGAAAAGCCCGAGATAAGTATGGAGGGAAAGTCAATAATTATAATTGGGCAAATGGACAAAAGACAGTGAAATAAAAACTTTAAAAAGTTGTATTTTACAGTATCATCAAATTAAAATCTTTTGACAAAGTTACTGAATAATACAAAAATGCTTCTTTCTATATTAAAATATGCACTTATTTGTATTATCACATACCTGGTTTAAACCTCAGGATAAATTTTATGAAAAAGTTAGAGGGACTGGAATGAAATAAGGGCAAGGATAACATTACAAGTAAAGATTAACATTACTAGCCTAGGAAATTTTGGCAGTTTAAAATGGTGAGTGTAGGCCAGAAAGGAGGCTGTTGGGAGTTGATTCAGGTGGAAACATGTGGAAGTAGGGAATGAAACTAATATTTTTAAAAATTGCTGCAGACCATGGAGACCAAAAAGCAATATTGATATATGGACACTTGAGTAAATTAAGGTTTTTCTTATGATGTAATGGGATCCAAAACCACTGAAAGTTGGTTCAAATCCATAAAATATTTAATGACTGCTTTTTAACTCTGCTTGTTAAAGAAAATATAAGTAAGAAGATTTTATTATTGGGATAATTTTCTGACAGTACAAGCCTAGAAGAGAATTTCAGAAGCAGACATATTTACAGTGCAGTTTTCCAACCATTTTTATCCACAATTTGACTTGCCATGCTTCTTTATTTTTTGTGGTATAAGAGAGGTTAAAACAGCTGATAAAAGGGATGTTCTGCTGAATTTTGACACCACAGTTTGCAACAGTTAAATGGTTTGTCTAAATGGAAAACAAAGCATTTCAGAGTACAGTGATTCCATTTTAATAGTTCAAAAGAAACTGCCAAACACATTTTAGATGAGGCATTATTTAATTTCTCAGCATCTATATTGTTTGAGAAATTTGACATTCTACCCTTTACCATTTAGTGACCTTGTCTGACGCCTTTACAGTAAATTATTTGGTATGAAAGAGGACCAAATAAAAGTCATATGAACTATGCACAAGATTAAGCAATTCAGCCCTTCCATTGATTCCTCTCTCTATACATTTGATTATGGTTAATTCTCAACTCCACATAAATGTCTTTACTCCATACCTAACAGAAGAAGTTAACCATGATCCAATTTATTTTTAGTATTATCACCCTTTGCTCTCAATTTCCAAAGCAGAGAACAAACTGTCTTTATATCTACTGTAATTAATTTCTTTATCAATTAAATACATGCATTGGAGGCCTCCATGTAGCACCACCCCCCCAATAATCACCTAAACTCAAAGGAATACAAACCATGTGTATCCACCCTGTCCTCAATTCAACCTTTTAACTCTGGAATCATTCTAGTAAATTTGCTCCGTACCCCTTCCAAGACAAAGATACTCTTTGAGATTCGGTGCCCAAAATTAAGCACAATACTCCAGATGGGATATAACGAAAACCGTGTACAACTAATGCCTGATTACCTCATGTCTTAATTATAAGACCTTGAGATAAAGGCAAACATTCCATTAGTTTTCTTAATTACTTCTTATACGTACACACTAACTAACCAATTAAACAACCAGTCAAAATAATCTTTGTTACCTCTCAGAGAAATTGGACAATGGAAGAGCTTCTTAAAAAATAGATTCAGTCATTAAATATGATTAATTAATGAATAAGCAGGAATTGTTCCCAAATGCATTTTCCTATGTGGCTCGCAGTCAGTTGTGGATTGCACACTCATGTGAAACAAAACTCATTAATAGTTATAAAAATAATTTACAATGTAGATCATCTCCCAGCACTGTTCTCAAAACATGAAAACAGTTTTCATTGTCCTTTCTTTGAGTTATACAATGCAAATAGATTGACTTCTCTGATACATGGGAAAACAGGATACTGACATGCCAAAGAAATGTTGCTAAAATTACATTTGAGATTATCATTAGATATGGAAGAAAATTAAATTATGAAAATATATAAACACTTATCATTCTCTGATTCTTTAAACATATATAAAACCAAAATGATGCCCTTCAAATACTCAGAATCTTTGTTCACATTCCTTTAAACTAAATTTTTTGATGAGGTTTTCACATGAGTACATTCCTCTGATTTCACAGATTATTGGCAGGTTAAATGTTGGCCGAAAATGCAGTTGAATCAATAGAGGCGAAGTTATGGTAAAAACTGTAGTGATTGTACCTAATCCAAGAAACTCTTCCTAATTTCCCTCACTGACCAGGTTTCCGTGAAGTAGTTTTGGTTCTTGTCTAAACAAATAGCCAAACAAGTTACTGATTAATTTAAACTTTTACAAAGAGTGAGCAAAAATAACAACATTTTTCAAGATAGGTATGTTTTTGAACATTTTAGAATTTGGTATTTTCCAATGAATGCAGTCCGAAGAAACCATTGGAAGTATTTCTCAAGCTATTGCATTTTGGCATATACTAATATTACACAATCCTCAGGAATCTAGTCAGCCACTCTAAATTTGATGAGAGACCATACACAAAGACATAAGCATTGACAGCCAACATCTTTTACACTTCAGCATTAAACTGTGGCAACTTATATGTATCCACTCACCCTGATTCACAAGGCAAAGATGAAGAGAAAAATAATCTTTGGATGCTTTAAACAAAGTGCAGGAGCTGATTTCTTGAATTCATGTTGCCAGAAGCTAAAGTTTCCCTTGGTTTCATTAAAATATGAAAAAGCTGAATGATTTTATTGCTTTAGTGATTCTATCCTTTTAGATTTAAGGTGACCTTTTACTAGTGGCAAGTGTCCTATTGAGCCATTGCCTTGGTAATGGGTATCAGGCATGTGTGATCTCTATTATCCAGTATAGTGGTTTGATATACATAGTTATGCTTCGCATGTTACTAACAAGGTAGGGAACTCCTTAGTTGTTTTGATAGTGTAGCACCAATTCTATGGCAATTTCAGGAGTGTCCAAAGAATGTTTTAATCAGCTCTTTCTCCTATAATTTAGTATCGACATATGAATGGCATTTCAGTCACTCTGTGCCAATTTGGAACAGGACTCAGCCATCAACCCCAGACCTAGACATGGAATATTTTCTTTCAACTTATTATTTGTAGGAATTACAATACTTTTATAAGTTATTTTCATTGTTAAGGTTGTGCACTCCTTCCTAATGCTGCACTTCATTTTCATCTACATCTGTTTTCAAGGAAGCTAGAATTTTATAACACCTACACAACATTGTTGGATATTCCACTACATACAGCTATGCATGCAGCTAGAAGAAAAGGAGCATTAATAGAGAGCACTCAAAAAGAAAAACAGCAAAACTTTGATTATCTGCTATGCAACTTTTCAGATATTCTAATCTCTTATTCTACTCTGAGACCCTGGTTTCTCTGAGACCTTTAATCTCAACAGGGCCCTAGTTCCCTAGCTCCCTTTAACATACTGGTGCTTCCAGTTCCCACTCTCCCTTTCCACTCAGTTATAGACTCATAGAGCAATGCAGTATGGATACAGGCCCTTTGGCCCAATGAATCCATGGCAACCATGGTGTCTATCCACCTAGTCCCAATTTCCTGCGTTCAGCCCTATCCCTCTAATTCCCACCCCTGCACATGCCTATCCAAGTGCTTCTTAAATGAAACTATCTACTAGGTCCTGATTCTCACACCCCCTTTTTACTCACTGGGGCCCTAGTTTCAGCATTTCCAGTTCACTTAGCAGGACCCTAATTCCTGCTCTCCCTTTCAATTTACAGAGGCATTGGTTCTCTCCCTCACTTTCAACTTACCTAGTTCACTGAAAATTATATTATCATACTGTGTAACATCTGAAAAAAGTGAATAAAAAGATTGTTGATGTATTAAAGAAATAAAATCAATGGTCTGGAAAATTAGCCAGCATGGTACCACCAAAGTCCCAAGATTACTGGATTATTGGAGTTTTATTGTAACTATTAACCACCATTAATTTATTTTTCTTATATTTATTAAATTATTAATTTATGCATTTGTCTTAGATCTTTAAACCAAGACAAAATGTTATCAGAGGGAATGAAAGAATTGTGCTATAACTAATCTATTTCTGATGATAAGCTACTTCTAAAGGTAGAGGCAGCTTTGCCAAAGGATGCCGCGTTGCTTTTAATTTGCATAAATTGTTTACCTGGACCAAGGAGTTCATGAGATTGCACCCCCCCCCCCCACATGGCTGCTTGTAAACCGATGCAATGCACTGTAATGCTGGCTTATGGACCATAGAAATCAGAGTCATGCAGCATGTGAATCAGCCCTTCACCCACTATATCCATACCAACCATCAGGAACCCATTGATGCTAATTCTACATTAATCACATTTTCTTCTCACATTCCCATCAACTCACCCCAATTCTCTTACCACCCAGCTAAATCAGGGGCAATGTACAGTAGCCAATAAACATAGCAACCAGCAAGTTTTTGGTATGTGCAAAGAAACCGGAGCACTCAGGAGAAACCCACGTGGTCACAAGGACATGCAAACTCCACACAGGGAGCACTGAAAGTCAGAATTGAACCCAGGTCTTGTGAACTGTGGGGCCACAGAACCAACAGTTGTGCCACTGTACCTCACCCTTTCATAAACTACGGGATTAGACCTGAACAGAAACCAATGATAGCTATCATTGATTAGCTATAGCTATCAAAGTCCTGGAATAAGTGACCATCTCCTGGTTTTACCCTATCATACACATCCCCCTCCTCTAACCTCCCTACAGCTTTACAAGCTTCTTTTGTCTCCTTTTCAGTTCTATCGAAGGGTCTCTGACCTGAAACAATGACTCTGTTTCTCTTCCCACAGATGTAGTCTGACCTGCTGAGTATCTCCAGCATTTTCTGTTTTTGTTTAAGATCCTAGAATACACTCTCTACATGCTGAAATAATGCTCTATACTTCAAGACATCAAGATACCTTTACACTAAAACCCACTTACTACTTCCCGTGTTACTGCATTTGCTACACCTTATACAGCAATCCCCTGGGACCTTTACAAAGAAAACCGCAAAATTTATTTGAAGAACAGCAATATTGCCATAGAATTTCTCCACAACTACCTTATTCTTCTCCATCAGAAATGAAAATATCATGACAGATCAGAGGGTGGATTAACTAAATTTAATTAACCCAAAAGACTGTTCTGCAGCTTAGTTCGTAGTTCCCATTAATAAATATTACTAATAATGCCTTCTCCTTCACAACTCTGTGCATTTGCATGTTTAACCAATAGGAGGCAAAAATAAGATCATCAGCTGCTGAGATTCAGTGGCTGACTCTAGGAATGAACTGAGTATTTGAAAATTCAGTAGTTGACCATTTAAGTGCAAATGTCTACTGTATCACTGCAGTGGTTGTCTGATCCAGTGTCATTATTGCTCAATTAGTTATTTGAATGAAATGGAAAAATTATAGAGATGCAGCTTCACTTCGAGATTACTCTTGCATTAACAGAAGCTCTGACCATTCACCTATTTCTTAGCATTCTATCAACGTAGAAGAAGATCAACGTGGATGCTGACAGGCCGAAATGATCAACTCAATATGATTACTCAAAAGGCTGGATCTCAGTAAGACAGACAAATGGAATTCAAAATGTCTAGAACCCCATTCAGAGTAGTTGTACAGGAAAGTAAGGTTAGAGCAAGAGATGTAGTGCCATCTAATGGTAATACAACTATCAAACGTTTCATGGTCAGAGGTCAGAATGCGTTACTAAGGAGGACAACACATTGCAGGCTTGAAATTAGCTCAGACATCTTACAATATATTTATCAAGAATTCACAAAACCTGACTTTATATTCATTTACAATCTCACCCGTCTCTTGTGGCTTCACATGACTTATAGAATCTCTTAGGATTCTTCTTTACCTTACGATGGACAGTTGAGTGTGTGTGTGTGAGAGAGAGAGAGAACGAGTGAGAGAGCGAATGAACACTGGGGGTGTGGGTGTTGAACAATGTCAGACTGAGACCAAGAAGTCCAGTAATCATGTGCAGCCCATAGCAGAGCCAGTGCTATAGTTCTTCAACATTGGAAAAAAAACAACACAAGCAAATGCTTCAGAAAAGGATATCAGAGCCGCTATAATACAAGATGGCCAATTTATTGTGTCTACAAGCAGAGCTCTAATAGGCACTGAGACAAGCAAAGCTAAGCTAAAACTGAAAAGGATCTCATGGCTGTGGCACATGGGCTTGACAGGATCATAAATCCAGACAAAATGATTGTGATGAAGAATCTTCACAAAGCCAAAGAGATTACACTGACTTTGCAGTTACAGATATACTGTATGATGTACAAATTGTCTACCATTAAGAAGTATGTACATTTCACACACACATGCAAAGCCTGAGTATCTCTCTGCAGAAGACACAAATTGCAGACACACAGTCAGAGCAAGTGAATCTGCTGAAGGATCTGCCCAAGGCAAAACCATTGATGAAGAAGTTGCAGCAAACAAAGCATTTGGTAAAAAGTTCCACAAGTTGCATGCAGTTTTTTTATAAAGGAATAGCTACAGAAGCAGCAGAAGCACTTATGAAGTCTGTCAAACTGATGAAGAATCTCCAATGTGAAATTACCTCTATTTCCAGATATACTGCTTGACCTGTTGATTGCTTCCAGCATTTTCTGTTTTCACTTCTGAAGAATTATTTCTCCAAGATGAAAGAGTGATTGCACCAATTTTTTTTTTAATCAAGAGAAATGCTGGAGTGCATGCACTTACCACATCTGGAGAAGAACTGCTGCTTGAGGAGAGCTTGTCAATCATTATGCTTGCCAGGAATAAATGCAGAAAGACTTCACCTGAAAATGTGATGTCGTACAGTCGTGGAAAGTTAGAGCATGGAAAGAGGCCCAACCATCAGCCACCCATTTGCACTAATTCTACCCAAACTCATTTTATTATATCCACATTCCCATCAATTTCCCTGCCCTCAAAATTCTACCATTCACTTGCACACTAGAGGTAATTTAGAGCAGCCAATTAACCTACCAATCAATACATTTTCAGGATGTGGGAGGAAATCAAAGCACCCGGATTAAACGCACACAGTTACAGGGAGAATGTGAAAACTCAATACAGAAAGCACCAGAGGTCAGGACTGAACCCAGGTCACTATTGTGTGTAAATCTATGAAGACAGTGTCAAATAGACCTTGTGTTAAGGTACTAATAGATCTCTTCGTGGTTGAGGCTAAATTTACCCGATGACAGTTGATTACTTTTCCAATTTCCTAAAAATAGACTTCCTCAGTTCAACTATCATTCACAAGCAGAAGGATTATTTTGGTAAATTCAGTTTTCCAGATGAAGATATAACTGATAGTGGATCACAATCTGCTGCTGATAAATTTGCAGTTACACGGACATCCTGTAATACCACATTGTCTCCTCTCTACCATAATCCAACAGAAAGGAAGATAATCTGTAAGAGTGGCCTAGTCACTTCTAAGGGCAAAAAGAGAACCTATAAATGCATACCTAAAGTCTTTTGGCATACAGGAACTTGCCAACCTAAGGGTTCACTTCTAATCCTGCCCAGATACTAGTGAATTGTCAAACAAGAAAAACACTGCCAAAAACTAAGGTTTCTGAAGCCTAAAGTTCCAAATAGAATAAGCAGACAAAAGAGAGGGAAAAATAAACTTACTACCACAACAAGATAGCTAAGTAGATGTCATTTTTTAAATTGCAAGATAAGATGCAGTAAA
>JARFYF010000022.1:15159466-15170619 GCA_030265395.1 Rhina ancylostomus | reverse complement strand
CCTGACTCCAGTCTTGTATCGGTGTGCCGCATTTGGGTTCTCTGTGAGTTTGCTCTGGATCAACATTGTGACATGGGAGTTTGTGTCTGTGTAGGAGTTTGAATTCTGTGTCTTGGTGGTAGTTATCTTTGGAGTACATCAATACAATGCAATTACAGTCATAGAACTGGATTTGAAACCCCTCAAAATCATTGCATAACGGTTTTATTGTTTCTTTTGAATGTAAGACTTTTTTGAAAAGTGTTTGGTATGGTCTAAACACAGTACATAGAATGTTATATTCCTGGAGCTTCGCTGGTTATGGCCTGAATTCTATAATCTATGAACACTTCCTGAGATGCTTCAGCCTCGAGTGGAGCTTCAGTGAAATTTACACTCATAGAAATATCTACCAAAAATCTACAAACATTAGGAGCAGGAGTAAGCTGCTTGTTCTTTTGAGCCTGATCCATTATTCAATAAAATCACAAATAACCTCATTGCAAGTTCCAGTCCACATTCTTATTTACTGCCAATAATATTTCATCCCCTTGCTTATCAAAAATCTAACCTGTGTCTTAAAAATATTCATTCATGTAAGGAGATTTCATTATACCAAAATAGGTAATATTCCCAGACTTGAATACAGCACTTTTTATGTCAAAAGTATGTTACCTTTAATTTAATGTGGCTTAATGCAGAAAAATCAATGATAAGTTATAAAATATACCTACAAGGTCTCATAAAATTTGAATGGATTTATCTACTTTGTACAGTTAAAAAATAAATCCTCTAGTTGTGGTTAAATTCCATGAATGCCAGGAGTAACTTGAATATTTCCCCTTGTGACCACTCTTGAGAGAGCCTCATTAATTGGACTTTGAAAATCAAGTATTGACATATGGAGGGCATCAGATCAATTCCCACCCAATCTTGCTCATATATATTTTCCTTTAACTAGAGAGAAGCTGAAAGTTGGAACTCTGGTTGATGCCTGGCTTCCTAGCCCAAGAGGCCTATTTTAGTGCTTGAACTGTTATCTTAGATAACTCAGCAGAGAATGGTAATTATACCTGGTTTTCTTTTGGTCTGGTTTGCTGCGTTCATCCACAAAATGAATTCTTGACATCAAGAGAAGTCAAGGATGTTGGAATGACTGACATTTCATCTATCTAGATCTTTATGGTTTGGTCGGATATGAGGTGACACTTTAACCAGTGAGATAATTATGAGGATTGTTTAATATCTCCATATTATTTTTAAAAGTTCTTTCCAAAATCAAGTACTTTTTACTATAATTGACACTGACCTTTAAATCCAACACTAAAGTTATGCTTTGTCAATGGATTACAAGAAACAATAATTCACTGAGAGAGGTCAATTATTCAGACTTGCAGAATTGCTATTCTTCACTAAGTAGTCTGTCTGATAAAATACAAAAGCTGCTATCATGGCACTGACTACCAACTTGCATGGTACTGTGACCATGCAAAACATTACTTCATTGATATTAGCACCGGTATGCTTCCATAAGAAAATGGAGTCATGTTGTCTCTTTAAAGCTTCATCCCATTTTGAAAAGCATTACAGTAACAAATGTCTGTTTCATTCCCTAATGGCGAATTTATTTAACTGAGTATATACCAAAGACAGAGGTCCTCGTTAACTATCAGTGCTCAGCTACACTTTTAATTTGTCAGTGTTTACACAGTGAAATAGCAGGTCAACTTCCAATATCAATGCTATCTGGTTTGGTTCTGATTGGACAGTAGCAAGTGGCTGGATCAGAACACTTAATATTATGGGATTATTTCTTTAAAAAATGCCTTAAACAGACATCTGAACAGAACTGAATCACCAAGTTCTGGATCAATATAAATGCCAGGAATTTACTGGTTACTTTTCAGTACATTTGTTGATAAATCAACATAAATTTAAGGAAGTAGTAACTCCATCACTTGTGCTCGGTTCAACCCTTAAGTCAAATTAGGTGGAGAGAGGTGAAGGTCAGCTGGGCATTAACATGAAACCTCATGCTTCATTTTTAGTTTTAATTATAATCACAATCTGTCAGTAATATATTGATGCCCTGGTTTTCCAGCTTTTATATATGCAGGCAATTGGTTGAATAGACTTTAGTCAAATAAATAGCAAACCCTATATAAATTATGTTTGCACTGAGCACATGCCATGATTTATTTGAGCATTTAATCTTACTTCAGTGGCACCACTTTCAATAAGTCATGAGCAATTATTTCTAGTTTATTGTTGTGTGTCTTGGACTACATGCAAACAATGCAAGAATAAAGCTGGTTGGTGAATATACGTGAATTATGAAACTTCAACAAATTCATTCAGTGATTGTAACAATATAATTCATAATTTATAATTATTCTAATTTCTACCATAGATACGTGGCTTAAGGAAAATATACCTTTTGAGTTAAATTCACACACATCAAATGCATTTGGTTCTTTAATAATGAAGGTATCTTATCTTTTAACATGTTTACTATAATTCTTTGCCATCCCAATGTGTCAGGCAAATAGAAAGACCTATTGTCTCAAGAGCTGAGTGACCTACCTCTGTTTCATTGAAAGCACGATGCCACAGGAGGGGAAATGGTACTCCGAGAAAATGAGATTTAATCAGCCTGAAGCAATGAATAGTGACATTACTAAAATGTATTTAAAGAAAATGCATCCTGCAGCTTTTGAAGGACAAGCCCTATTAGCTGAATAATGGAGGATTGATCACCCATGGAAAATAAACCATTTAATCCCCTTGCATGTGCAATGTTTGTGGTTGGATTTGGCTGACATTGCCTGTTAGTGCAATCAGCCCTTTCCCATTAATTATTCTTTCTCCAAACTGGAACTCAGATCAACTCTGCACTGAAACTCGCAGTGTCTATTGAAACACACTGGGCAAAATCAAGCTGACAATGGTGGTCACAAACAAACACTGTCAGCCATTCATAGACCAGTTCATGTCAGATTTGTACACATACTTCATTATTCGTGGAGTCAACACCGAACTGGAAACCAACAGCAGTGCACCATTTGCTTAGGAGAGGGATCAGATGCACTTTGCATCCATCCCTCAGTTTTACACCAGGGATGGTGTTAAACAGATGGCTAAGCCATTCAAATAAATGGGTTGTACCCTCCCCCCACCCCCCCCGTGGAAAATGCAAATAAATGAAAATCATAAACAGAAATTACAGCTGTTAGAAATCTGAAATAAAACAGAACATGAGGGAAACACCTGGCAGGTCAGGCAGCATCTGAGGAAAGAGAAACAGGTCTGAGAGTCTTCATCAGACTGAAGTGTCTTGGACCTGAAACATTAACTGTTTTCCTTTCCACTGATGTCACCTGACCTGCTGAAAGTTTTCAGCATTTTCTATTTAAATGCAGGTGCTTGTAATTTCATTTTAATGTTTTAGTTATTTGATGATTTTTAAGGTGTTTTAATTAAACTTACTGTTTTTAACATTTTTAAATACTTTTAATTTTTAAGACAAGATATTTATTTATTAGTCAGACGTACATCGCAACACACCATGAAATGCATCTTTTTGTGTTACTGAGAATGTGCTGGGGACAACCTGCAAGTTTTGCCACTCTTCTGGTGCCAACATAGCACACCCACAGCTCCTAACCGGTATGTCTTTGGAATGTGGGAGGAAACAGGAGCACCCGGAGGAAACCCACACAGACACACGGAGAATGTACAAACTCCTTACAGACAGTGGCGGGAATTGAGACTGAGTCACTAGCGCTGTAATAGCATTACGGTAACTGCTACACAATAGTTTTTAAGTGTCTCTATCAGAGAAGTATAATGGAAGCCTTTGAAAGACACTTAATTGCCACTGGGAGTCAAATGGCAGCTCTCTAGTGTCGGAGCTGGGATCATACAACCCTCTGCAGCTGGCAAAAGTACGTCATAAGTAGTACAGGAAGTCCCTGGGTTATGAACGAGTTCCGTTTTAGAGACTGTTTGTAACCCGATTTTGTGTGTAACTCAGAACACTGTCTGAGCATGCGCACTAGGCCCGGGGATTGTGACCACGCATGTGCACTAGGCCCAGCAATCATGGCCGTATATATTCACTAGGCCTGGGGACTGTGACCGCACTGGGTCCCAGCCGCACATGTGCACTTAGCCCAGAGATCCACAAAGGCCCGTTCGTAAGTATAGATGTTTGTAAGTTGGGCATTCGTAAGATGGGGACTGCCTGTACATCCAAGCATAATGCCAGGTCCAGCACAATCCATTAGGCTTTATTCATACTGTAGCATTAAAGCAAGTGCAAGTGTATTAAACTGGAGAAAATATCACTTCAGCAACATTGTGTGAAATTTTTTTTAGTGATCGGCACACTTCATTAACTTAAGGTGATTTCCCTTTAAAATTAAGTCTCTTACATTTTTGGGCTTCTCAGCAGTGGACAGATTTTAAGTTGTTTGGAAGAAAATATTAAACTAAATGTAAGTCATGTCAGATGACTATGATATTTCAATATTGCTGCAACCACATTTCTTTAACTTTAAAAAAATTTTTATAAACATTTGGAGGTTCCTTCAATATTAAAGCTTTTTTGTAATTTTATACTAGATAGGAGAAAAATTAAAAAAAATTCCAAAAGCACCCAAGTGCACTCTGATAAAATTCAATGCAATTAACTTTGCAAATCAGTCACTGTTTGATATACAAATACACAGTGGATATTTTGCACCCAGCAAGGTCCTGCATGCTAACACCAGATTTGACAGGATAATCTGTGTTTGGTAATGTTGATCAAGGGAGAAATGTTGGCCAAGGGGCAGGGTTCACTTGCAGATCTTCTTTAGTCTATTGCTTTCTATATTAAAAAAATCCTTCCCAAGATTTTTTGTTAGGTGATCACTGATGTCATTGCAACCAAGGTCACAATTCCTTAGCAACGCAGACTTTAGAAAGAGGGACACAGCTGCCACTCCTGTGATGCCAGTGACTTAGGTAATTAAAACTAAAGGAAGAACAAGTGAGAGAGGGTATGTATCCAGTCTCTTCCTGCATAAAAAGAAACATGAAATATAATAAATTTAAATGTCATTTTCGTCCTTTAAGTAATTTAATTGGTCATCATAAAGAAAAATTCCCATTCACTCTGCCTTCATTATACCTCAGCCAGAGAAAACACTGTTGGTTCAATTAGAAAATATATGGGAATGAATGTAATGACTTAAGGCTGCCTGTTTTGCATGATGAAATTTTGTTCCTGAGATTTGTGAGGGCATCAACACTATCTGCTTGTACTGCCCCCCAAACTACTTTTGTTCCATTAAAATTGAGCTCTATTAACTTCTGTAACTAAATTTCCAATCATGTATTTTGTATTTAATANNNTGTATTGGGAATATGAATCAACACATATATCCAAAAATTGGATTGAAATTACAATGTAACAAAATTGCTGGTAACAGGTCTGTTATTGAATGTGCATGAGATTCCTCTACCTGCTATTTTAGCAACGATATTGGAAGTGATTTTGAACTGTCGTGTCATTAGTGTCTCCTGCCTGTGGGAGTCCTGAATCCTTTCCCTGAACTAACTTTATTAGGAATGAGACAGTGAGATTCCTAGTACTTGCTAAGCAGCTCATCAAAGTGAGATCAGGAAATCTGATGGTTATTTGGACAACTTGAACTGGAATTTGGTAGGAGAGGGAGAGAGTCATCCTGCTGGGATTTGGTTTGGGGGGAGTATATACAATGAGTTGCCTCTGTGACCAGGAAGAATAGGTAGATATCCAATGTTTAGTTTCCTTCCCTCACCAAACAACTTTACTTCATTGACTCTGGGCTAAAATATACTGCTGGGAATCTCTGGCCCATGACTGCTCAAAGTGGAGGAGCATTCAGGATGATAATCGACAACCTTAAGGGCATGCATTGGGAGTACAAAGAAGCTCCATGTAAGTTTGTGAGGTGGAAGGAGTGTACCACCTCACAAACTATCCATCTGCCACTCCTTGCCCAGCTGTGGAAGAGTCTGCAGCTCCCACAATGGCCTAATTAGTCAGCTCGGAACCCATAAAACCAGAGCAGAAGTAAGTCACCCACGATCCCGATGGAATACCAAAAAGAAGAAAAAGCCATTTAATGGGCAAAAAGCTCTCTGACATTCAAAGACATGTGATGACTTTTTAAATTGAAATAAATCAATAAAAAAATAAATAATTAGCAATGGTTAATTAAAACATGTTAAATGATTATAAATATTTAAAACATTAAAACAAAATGATCAAAGGAGAAAAACATGCTTTCCCTTTTTCTAATCTGAAACCTAGAATCCCTATCAAAATCAATGGGATTGTGCACTGATCCTGCACTGGATCAGACCTGATACAGGACCTAAGTGATAATCTCCCCACTCTGATACTGGTGAATTCCAGTGAGATTGGCTCTTACCATTGGATCCATTTAGAGTCTCATGACAGAATGTAGTGACAGATTCATTTCCATGCAATCCCCTCCAAAAATCTCCCACCCCACAATACAAATTTGTCAGTACATCCTGGACTTACAGTAAGGGCAGAGCTAACAATTTAAATGGCGAAATGCCAGCCATTCTGTTTGGGACACATATTTGTATCAGTACAATTACACCCACTGAGTTGATTCCAGTTAGATCATATTACAGTTAATCAGCCTCATTTCTTCATTTTAATTTACAAAATTCTAATTATTATGTCTCACGTTCTAAATCATCACTATACAAGCAGAAATAGAAAAGCCTCAAAATTGACCATTTGACCTTCTCTATTTCTTGTGTCTCTGACAGCTCCTTCCAAATACTTACTGTTTTTAATGCATTCATCTGCATTACCTGGAAATTGCCCTCTAAACCACACACTGTCTTAACCTCATCTGGACCAGATGAAGGGTCATGACTTGAAACATCAACTGTCCATTCCCCTCTATAGATGCTGCCTGACCTGCTGAGTTCCCTCAGCACTTTGTATGTTGCTCCAGATTCCAGTAGTTCAGGAAGACTACTTTCTTTCTTGGTTTCCCGAATATTTTCTTTCTTATTGCCTGTATAGATTATCTTGGGTTTGAAATTTATCCTCTTCATTGACTTCCACTGAATTCAAGTGCTTCACTGAGTAGTGCATAAAACATAGGATGCATTTCTACCCTACTGTATTTCTCATTTGTGTGTTTGTCTTCATCATCCCTGCATGTTGCAGTTAAAAGCTTCACCTTTTCTGCTTCTATGCCCCTCTAACGATCTATCCCCAACCATCTTCATCACCTGCTTCCTCATTGCCGCAAATTCTTCCTTTTCTAAACTGTCAAGAAAAAAGTGCCGTGGCTGGAGAAGGAGGAAATCATCTAGCACCCTGAAGTTGGAAGCCTGAGATATTTTAGAGGAGGAATTGTTAGCCAAATCCTGGCGTAAGATTCCCAGTAGGTTTGGCCAGAAATAGCACTGCTTTTGGAATGGTTTGAGCAATTGAGCATCATAGTCACTTCCTGACATATTGACCTACAGAAATGCATAATCAATTTTTTTCCCTGATTATTCTTTCTCTCAATCTCTTCTGCCTTCCATTTACTTACACTGCTGTAGATTTCATTATTTCCCTTAATTTCCTTTTTTACAAAAAATACAAAATCAGCACTTCATCTGTGACCCTGTCATCCTATATCAATCCATGTCCTTATAAATGTTTCTCCTCATTTTGCATTATCACCCATGACTCTCTAATCTTTGTCATACACAAGGCTTTATATTATCATTGCTACACATTTATGGTCATTTTTCATGGCATTTAGAGCCTGGGTATGTTTGCTTATGACAATAAGCTTGAACTTTTTATACATGATTTTAGTTCCCCTCCTTTGATGCAGATCTCCAACATCACCATCTTTCCTGCTCACTCTTCCATTGTAGCCTGTTCTCACTCTTCAAGCTCACATCTGCAATCGACATCACTTTTATTATACTTGTTCCTTCTATTAAGAATGTTTCAGTACTTCTTCTGACTGGATAGCAAAGTTTTGAGATAAAATCAACCGAGTCCTAATGACATGTCTGTGAATGATGATCTTTTACTGAAATTATTGTGACTGGAGAACCATCAAAGAAATTCCTAAATAAACCCAAATGAGAGTTTTGTATACAGAGCACTTCAAAACCTGTGTACAATACAGATTCTTGTATTAATCTGACTGGCAACATCTCAGATTGTCAAAGAAAGTTTCTGCCCTGAAGAAAGAGAGCCTGCTATTTTTTATTATTTTCCATCCAGGACTCAGCATGCATCAACTGTAAATCTTGAATGATTTGTACAGCCCAATGGTATATCGAGACCTTGTCAATTACCTGCTTGGGATATAGCAAATTCCAAATTGGATTTCCCAGTGTCTGGATAGAGACAATAAGTCAAGGGTTAGGATTGACAATTTTCTTTGATGTAAGAACTTCCTGTGTGAAATTGTGTTCTGCTTTACTTTAAAGCTCCATATAAAGCAAGGAAAGCAAGAGTTGCTAATACATGTTTTGCCACAGCCTGCTGACAGTGTTGTTCCCTGAATAGAAGTCATTCTAGTTGGCACATATGACACATCCAGCACTGCGAAGAGATTAATTTTCACCTATGCCTAATTTTGCTTATTTCACTGTTAGAATTTATACCCCATATAGAAGTGTGAAATTCAAATAGTTTGAACACGGAAGTAGCTAGCAACTATTAATGTGAATGCTAATTTGTAAATCTACAGTACATGTGAATATACTAATTTAAAAAAAATGTATTCTTTGATTTTTTTTGAGTATGACAATGCTCAAACAATTTACTTTACTGTCTATGTTTCCCCCATAGTAACTGTTGAGGCGAACAACTTCTTTCTCACTGAGTTGTGCTTTCCACTAACTTAGCTGTCCTTCCACTTTGTGAAGACTTTCTTGTCAATGCTCAGAATTCTGGGAATGTGATGCTTCTGCATACTCAAATCCAGATATCTTATGACATCATAATTATTTAAATATTAGGGGCTGACTCTTCAAAATTAGCTAAATCTTTTGTCTAAACATTTTTTGGGGGGAATTTGGGTGCCTTGACAAGACTAGCATTTACTGCCTATTCCTAATTACCTTTGAGGGGGTGATAAGCCAGCTTCTTGAACCACTGCAGCCTTTCTAGTGACACTGCTCCTACAGTGCTAGTGGACAGGGATTTCCAGGATTTAGACCCAGGAACAGTGATACAATTCCAAGTCAGGATGATGTGTGACTTGGAGGGGAACATGCAGGGGTGGTGTTCCCATGCACAACTGCTTTGTCCCTTTTGGCGTTTTGTTTATTTCAAAACTCAACTCTATTCAGAATAATAAAAAATATATACAAAGGAAGAACACAGTGCAAAATACAAAAGCTTAACATTCATGGTTGTTACATCCAGTAGGGTAAAACTTAAGGAGAGAAAAAAAAACACACACATAGCCTCATTGCCACTTATGTGGCTCCCTGAACTGATATCTCTTTCATTGTTCGAGGGGCTTCCCCACTCTACTCAACCCTTCCATGTGCCGTAATGGAAGGGGCCTAGACTGTGGTCCTTCTCCACAGCCTTAACTTTGGCTGCACTGAGCTTCAGTGCATCCCTCAGCATGTACTCCTGCAGCCTGGACTGTGCCAGTCAGCAGCATTCCCTTACAGCGCAAGGCTGCCAGAGAATTTCCTGCCTGGTGCAGCTCAGGTTTAGTCCAGGTGGATCACCTGTCCCAGAGCAGACTTGACCTGGTTGGTGATGGCCTTGGACAGGATCTTATAGTCCACATTCAACAGTGAAATGGGTCTCCAGTACCTGAATCCTCTTTCTCCACCTTCTGTTTGTCAGTGAGGGTAATAATGCCCTTCCTCATGGAGTCTGACATTCTGCCAGCCAGAAGCATGACATTGTATACTTCCAGCAGGTCCGGGCCCATCCATTCCCACAGAGCTGAGTACAACTCTGGCGGTAAACCGTTGCTTCTGGCAGCTTTATTCATGCCAAGGGAATGGATGAAGCCAGTCAGCTCCTCCAGGGACAGTAGCTGATTCAGACCCTCCCGCTTGCTGTTGTCTAGCTCCTCTGATGGAGGACAGGATGTTTTGGGACACTGTGCTGTCTGTGGTCTTACTGTCACACAGACTGGCATAGAAGGATCTGCAGATCCTCAGTATGTCCATCTGTGAGGGTGTTACTGAGCCATCCTCTTCCTTAAGGCTGTGGATCACAGAGCTCCCCCATGAACCTTTTGGAAGAAGTGTGAGCACGTCTCATCCTGTTCCACAAAGCCGACTCTGAATCTGAAGATGATCTCTGATGATTGGAGGCAAAGAGCGCAGCTTGCTGGCTCTTCACCACTCATCAGAGTTCCTCTCTCCCATCCATCCCCCTTGACTGCAGAAGGAGAAATTGCTGCAAGTCTGTCTGGAGTTGGTGCAGTTCCGTCTGACTCTGTCTTGCTTTCTGAACACCTTTGAGGACGAAGAACTTCTTGATGTTCTCCTTTGTTGCCTTGCACCAGTGAATCGGGGAGTCAAAGGGGGGCTTCACAGTTCTCCAACCTGTGTAATCCCTCTTTAGTTTGATGTTCTCTGGGGTCAGCAGCTTGATATAGAACTTCCATGTCCCCCTGCCTGCCTGTAGGTGACAGGAGACTCGAAGGGGGCAGTGGTCAAAGAAGAATACAGGTGTGACATCGGTCGATATAAGCATGACTTTGATGTGTAGAAGAAATCTATCTGGGACTGTATTGAGATGTCTGTTCCGGTCCAAGTGTATTGTGGCTGTGTTTCTCCTGCAGGGGTGCTGAAGGTGCTGAATAACTTTCCGTCTTTAACCATTCCTGTCAGGAGTCTGGAGCTGCTGTCCAGTCTCCTGTTGGCACTGCGGATTGTCCAGCTGCATCAATGATGCAGTTGATGTCACCAGCTAGAAAGACTGGTAGGGACATTGCCAGCAGTGGTGGGAGCTGCTTGAGGACAGCCAGCCGCTCACTCAGCATGGGCAAGGTATACACGCTAATTAGCCGGAGCGGATTGCTATGGTGTTTTACATCAGACCAAAGGAGCCAGTCCCCCACCACTTCTTTTTGATTATTCCAAAGTAAACTTTACTCATCATAAAA
>JARFYF010000022.1:15109028-15119135 GCA_030265395.1 Rhina ancylostomus | reverse complement strand
CTGTGGGGGTGGGTGAGCCTTAGGGGGAATTGGGGATATAATTACACAGTTCTCCAGCATAAACCAACTGGTAGTTATAAATTACTTTATACCCTTTCCTCTTAGGTATGGACTAATGTCAAAATAGTAATGAGATATACAGAAAGGAGAGCAGACAATTAAAAATAAATCCCTTTTCATCCTGTTAATAGCTAAGTAAATAAACTTGCAGTTTGCACAGCTTGTCAGACAGATATTTGTGCCTTAAGATTAGATTACGTGGAATTATTTACTCTGGTGTTACACAACTGAAAATGTGCTTACCATGAAGCAAAACATGATAACGATCATTTCCATATTTGTTTTGTTCACTGTGGAAATTTGACTGGACACTTCCCAGCACAAGTTTGTTTCTGCATCAAATTACATCATTCTCCGTATGATGTTCCTTTGGTGATTTGTGAAGAAAAAGTTACCTCAGTGTTCCCTCATCAAGCATTCCCAGGACAGTTAGGGCTTCGCAGTACAGAGCTGCATTAGACCCACTGAAGTAAGTTGCATAGTTGTGATCCTCTCACCACAGCACTGATTCCCCTACCACACCAACATCCACCAATTGATCTCCCCTGACATTTCCTGATCAACTGAGGAACAGTGCCTTCCCCCATGGGAATCATTCCCTTGACTCCTCCAGTGGTCCATATCCTGACTCCACGCACCTGCTGATGTTTTAATCTCCCACTCTCAAGCCTCACCCCACCTCAGTCTCTCAAGTCCCAAATGCCTCAGCCTCCAATCTCCCTCCAATATTCCCCCAAAACTTCAACTAGCTCAGCTCTCCCACCTAGACTCATTAACCGATCTCTCTCCAACCAACCAATTTTCTCCTCCTATCATCCTCCAATACTAAGCACACCCATTAAGTCACACCAGAATTTCTTTTCTGAACCATTTGGAAACAAACATATATGGAGCCCATTTGGAAAAGACAACTGTGTTTTCCAGAGACGTAACATTTCTGCTACTGTCACTTGGTTTATGTAGTAGCACTCTTTTCTAGGTGACTCTGCAGTGCAATATTATTGGAAACATTACTTGGTGTCCCACTGTTCAAGTGCAATTCAGGGTGGATCCTATGTACACTGTTCTCCTTTCCCATAATGACATATCCAATATTTCTAAAACCACGTGCTGCTGGCATTTAATCACAACACAGCATCAACTGCTTACAATAAACCCATTAATGTGAATTAACTGTCATTTGTGATAGATAGTCAGAAAAAAAGCAACCTGCAGGCAGGAGGGATCCATGCAACCTTGAGGAGCCAAAACACTGCCCCTTTATGTAATCAAACTTGAGAGTACAAAGATCAATTAGTATAAACAAAGGGGAAGACAAAGAGCTGCATTTATGTAGCACTTTTCAAAGCTTCAGGATGATTTGAAATACTCTTAACCCAAACAAATATAATTTTTTTAAGTATGGTCTTTTTTTATAAACAAAAAAACACAGCAGCCAATCTGCTCAAAGTATGATCCCACTAACGGCACTGTGAGTAACATCTTCTGCTTTTTTTTATGATGATGAAGGATATTGGTTATGACATAAAGGGTAACTCTCCTGTCCTTCTTTAGAATAGACTTCCAAAATCTGTTTTACCCACTCAAGCAATCAAATGGCCCTGTTCATTGTCTGATCTGAAAGAAATCAAAGAAGAACAAAATCATACACAAGTAGCTGGCTGAGGATCCTGATTTCAGATCCTATCTATGTGGAGTTTGTATGTTCTCCCTGTGACAGCATGGGCTCCAGTCTCCTTCCACAGCACAAAGATTATTTGACAACTGTATATCACCCACTAGTATAGGTAGTTGGCAAAGGAAATGACGGGCACGTGAGAGAAAATAAGTTGCAGAGTTACATGGGACACGGATATCAGAAGAGATCAAATGGGACTAATAAGATTGTTCTGCAAGGAGCCAGCATGGATGACAGGCTGAGTTTTAACCCTTCTGTGTCATATAGTAAAACTTTTATCATCTGCTATTCAATTATTTAGAAATCCCAATAGTTCAGCATCTGTCTCCCCAGGTAATGACTGTTAAACTGTCTTTCCACTTACCAGGGCCCTGGTTCCTGGGCTCCCTCTAACACAATAGGGCCTCCATTCCCATACTCCCTTTCAATTTAATAATGTCAATTCCCATGCTATCTTTCAACTCACTGGGGCCCCAGTTCCCCTGCTCCCTTTCAACTCATTGGGGCCCCAGTTCCCGTGCTCTCTTTCAGCTCACTGGGGTACCGGTTCCTCTGCTCTCTATCAGCTCACCAGGGCCCAGATTCGTGCACTCCTTTTCAACTTACCTGGTTGACTTGACAACTCATTATCATTCTGTGTAGCATCTAAACAAAAACAAATTAAAAGAGTGAGGTGTAAATCACCCTGAAAATCTGGCACCACCAAAGACACAAGCCTGCCAGATTAATGGAATTTTAGAGTACATAATAGCTTTATGGAAATATTACAATCTAATGCATAATTTTCCAGCATTAACACAACAAAGAGCTTCATTCCATGGACACTTCATCTCAGCCCTTGACCAGAAAGAGTCAGTCACATTGCACAAGGATGCTGCCTGGAATGCAGAACATGCCTTATGAAAGCAGGTTGAAGGAACTCGGCCTTTTCTCCTTGGAGCGATGAAGGATGAGGGGGGACCTGATCGAGGTGTATAAGATGATGAGAGGTATTGATTGGGTAGATAGTCAGAGGCTTCTCCCCAGGGCTGAAATGGTTGCCACAAGAGGCCACAAGTTTAAGGTGCTGGGGAGTAGGTATAGAGGAGATGTCAGAAGTAAGTTTTTTACTCAGTGGTGAGTGGTGAGTGCGTGGAATGGGCTGCCGGCAATAGTGGTAGAGGCGGATATGATAGGGTCTTTTAAGAGACTGTTGGATAGGTACATGGAGCTGAGAAAAATAGAGGGCTATGGGCCTAGTAATTTCTAGAGTAGGGACATGTTCAGCATAGCTTTGTGGGCTGAAGGGCCTGAACTGTGCTGTAGTTTTTCTATGTTCTATAACCAAGGAAAGGAGCTTCTTTGAATTTGAATATTCTCCTTTTTAGACAGTCCTTCAGGATGAAAGATGATTTACTTCTACTCCCATTTTTGTGGGTTCTGAAGTGGCGGCTGAGGCTAATGTGGGAGCCACAAATTCTTCCACAGATGGAACAGGAGGTGGCTGACAGGGCAGGTGCCTTGGGAGCTTTTGAAATGCTACACTCCTTCTCTTGGCTACCAGGTCTCTGTATGCTCTCAATATATTGCTTTGAGGTTTTCAATTTCACCCTGAGTTCCTTCTCCACTTTTATGTTGCGTTTCTTCAGGGAGGTTTTGAGCACATCTTGAATCTATTCCTCTGAGTGGCTGCAATCTCCCCCCCGACAGAACTTGGAATAGATCGTTTGTTCTGGGAGTCTGGCATCAGGCGTGTGAATGAATAAATGCTTGGAGGTTTTTTGTCTGATCTAGATGTCTGCCCATAACAAGCATGGGTGGTTTAAGCATGAGGTATTATGCTTCAAAATGGAGAGGAGTGGAAGAGGAGTTCTTGAAACTCATTCATTGAGAAAATCAAATGATTAATTGTTACCAATGGAAATGTTTATTAAAATCTTCAGCTTTTAAAAAGGGATTGCTTAATTTAGATGAATGCTTTGGGAACTCTGTGTCTGAGAAAACTATTGCTCAGATCAAGGTGGGAGTTCTTCCTGTCTTGCATGGGTTCCCTGCTGAGGTTCCAATCTCCTAATGAAATTTTTTCACACTTTTAAATCCCGCCAATGGACTGTACACCCACTGCCTCTCTCCTCCTGCTATATGGCATTCAGAAGAATTTAAGAATTTTCTGTCTTTAGAAAATAAAAATATGAAATCATGGGATATGCAGGAGTTGGCTATGAAGACCACTGGTCCTACTCCAGTATTCATGAGGAATACAGGTGAAGTTTTAGCTCAATCCACCTTATTGCCTGATTTCCACAATCCTTGGTTGCCTTTCTGTCCAAAATCTTTCATCCCCATATATACAGAAACTGAGTATCTCAGTTTTTCAGTGTAGAAAGTTCCAAGGACTCGCAATCCTCTGAGTAAATAAAGTTATCTTCATCTAAGTCCAAGTGACTGACCCATTATCTTCAGCTTATGCTCCTTACTCTTATATTCATCAGCCAGAAGAAACAGCCTATTTGTGCCTTCCTTGTCAATATCTCTCAGCATCTCATGTTTCTCTGAGATCACCTTTTGTTCATCTGTACTCCAGTAAATGTAGGTCCCCCTGCATTGTATGGAAGTTAAATTGGGAGAAATCATAGGATCATTGAAGTTAATAGTAAAGTACACCATTCATGCCCCTGTGATACAATGTTTAAAAGGGTAGACCTCTTGTTTTATGGCAGAACTAATGCTGGAGTCCATCAGTCCTGGGAGTAGATACCATGAGGATTTAATCCTGTGTAATTTGAGTAATTGATAGTATTTGGGTATGTGTCCAAGCTATCAGCAGGTGTGACAGATCTTCTGGTGGTAGCTTTTGGAAGAAAGGGATTCAGACTGTTGCATACAAGTCATTCTTGCAAAGAAGGCTGAAAACATATAATACAAACTCCAGAGTTAGTTCAGTCTTGATTGCAGTATGAATATTTTGGAGGGCAATTCACACTGAAGGGTGAATTGTTGTCTCTATATCTTACATGCTGTGTTGCTAATTGTTTCAGTGCTTGTCTCTCTTTTTCCGATAAATAAATGCCACCAAGTAATATTGCCTCTATAATGTGCTGCTTTCTATCTTCAAAGTAGTGAAATATTGTGAACCCTTAATGCATTCTCCAGGAAGTGGTTGACTGTAGGAACTGATTAATTTTTTATCAAGGCACATTAGCTCATGTCCGTGAATAGGTAGAAGATCTCATTTCCTATACTTATAGAATTTGACAACATTGCAAAAGAAAATGTGGGAAAACTGCAAGAACAGAAGAGAACATTAGAAAGTGAGTCATCTGAAACAGACCATACACAACACACAAAGTCATTCCAAGCCACACTCATAACATGCTGAGTCATCTGATGTCACTGTTATAACTTCTAAGTCATTCCCAGTCACGTCTCACACTCTGTGAAAATCAGAAAACTGCAGATCCCCGAAGTCTGAAATAAATGCTGGAAACACCCAGGCTGCATCTGTTGAAAGAGAAACAGAGTTAGCATTTCAGGTTGTCAAAACTGGGAAAGAGAGAAAACAAGTTAGTGTTAAGTGACAGCAAAGGTAGAAGGGGGATGGATAGGACAAGTGGAATATCTCTGATACGGTGAGGCCAGGATTGCTGTGGGGATAAACTGTTCATGAGGTAATCTGTTTGATAGATTAATGAGCAAAGTTAGAGAGAGAGAGAAAACAAACAAAGAAACTCAAGAGCTGTCAGGTGGCGGCAGATACAGAGACAAAGCATAATCAAAGGAATGTGAAAGCAGAACTAAAGGCAATGCCCAGCAGGACAGGCCTTGCTAATTGCTAACAAAAAGACTAAGCCAACATTACAGGTAAATGAAATGCAGCAGAACAGAACATCCTGATGCAAGCAAAGAAAGTGAATTACCTGAACCTGTTGAGTTCAATTTTAGTCCAGAATATCCATTACATGCACACTGTTAACCAGAAAATCATCTGGACCACCTCATTACAACTAATATTATGAAAAGAACTCAGGATCTGATATGTTGTGACAAATGACTCACCTCCTGACATGCCAACCCCTTTCCACCACCTACAAAGCACAAATGAATGTTCTCCACTTGCCTGGATGAGTGCAATTCCAACCATTCTCAAGAAGAACGACGCCATCCGTAACTTAGCTATCATAGAGTCATAGGTAATACAGCATGGAAATAGGCCCTTTGGCCCAACTGGTCCATGCTGACCACAACATCCTCCCTGCTAGCCCCAGTTGCCCGCATTCGGCCCATAACTCTCCAAGCCTCTCCCCTCCTTGTACCTATCTGGTACACGTTCACCGCCATTAATATTCATTCCCTTCACTACCAGTGCACAGCAGCTGTAATGTGTACTATCTATAAAATGCACACACCTTATTCACCTGGGCTATTCCAATAGCACTTCTCAAATGTCCTACCTGTACCAACAAAGGTTGCAGATGTGTAGAAATACCACCACTCGCAGGTTCCACTCCAAGTAGTACACCATTCTGACTTGGAAATTTATCACCAGTCCTTCACCGTCACTCCGTCTAAAACCTGTAACTCTGTTTCCAAAGCACTGTGGGAGTACTTTCACCAGAAGGACTGCGGCAGTTCAAGAATATGGCTTACCTCTATTTCTTAGAAACAATTGGGAATGCATCAGATGCGGGTCCTGCCCAGATCTTGAAAAATAAACGTAAAAACAAATAATTCTGGGTAGTCCCATGCTTTCCAGCTGGTCTTACCCTCTCCAGGCTGTCCAATGCTATTCACACATTCCTCCTTTTGTCTGATACTAATGCAGCATCAACATAGGTTCAGACATGGGCTGTCAGTAACACATACTACCTATTGTGAAATGCGATCAGACAAGAGAGAGAAAGAGAATAGAGAGAAAGTAACAAAGAAAGGTAAATAATCAGATGGATAGACAGACTGATATATCATCAGAAAAGAGAGAAAGGAAGGGGTAAAACAAAAGTGTCATAAGAAATTAGACTATATTAATAGCATGGCTGTTCCTCACTGTTTCCGATTGTGCTTTCTGCTTTTAAAAATCTTGATGGCTTTTGGCAGAAATCAATGTCTCAGGTGCAAGGCCCACTGTTCAAATTCTCACATTTCTGATCTCTTCACATTGACAGGTCTCCCACTCTGAACTATTTTCTCTCATTCTGTCATTGCCTGTGTTGTGGTATTGCATGCTGCTCTTAAGTCTTGTAGTATTAATTAGAGGATATCAGAATTGCCTCCATTTACAGTGCTCACAGTTACTCCATATCCCTCCCCACCCCCATTCCTGTCTCTCACATTCCCTATGTCATCCACACAGTGATCTCCCAAGAAAATTTTGGTGAATTACATTCTGTGTGTTCACTCATCTTTGACTTTAGGGTCCTCTGGAGTACTTACAATTTTACACTGGAATAGGCAGCTAAATTAGACTTGATCTGTGTCCAGGAACTGTATTTCTTCACATCTTTGAAATAAAAGAACTGACACTTTGAATATTTAACTTAATTTCAGAATAGAATGAAAACTTAGTCTTCTAGATGATGCTGGAATAACAATTATATCGCATGCTAATGTATCTTTGAGTGTCATTTTTTATTATAGAGATTCACAGCTGTATAACTACAGTAGTTCTGAGATTTTACTCATTTTTGTCACCAAAACACAATGTCACCAAACTTTTGAATATCATGAAATTAATGTGATGATTGATGATGGAGATTAAGGGTATATAGTGGAGTGGGAATGAATGCCCCTGTTTATTACATACATTCATGGAATGTTGATGTTTTTGGCAAGGCCAGCATTTACTACCATCCCTGAATGCTCCTGAACTGAGAAGGCCATTAAGAATCAACCTCACTGATGGGTGTGGAGTCACATAGTCCCTACTCACACTGAATAGGGATGTTGAGTTTCTGTTTAGGAAAATAATTAAAGATGTATCTGAACCCAATAAGTTTTGATGACAAGCAGTAGTCTCATAGCTATATTATTGATACTTGCTTTCTATTCCAGAACGTATTTAATTAGCCATGTTTAAATTCCTAAGTTGCCATAGTTGGATTCAAACTCTCATCCTACTGTCAATAACATAAGAACAGGAAGCAGGAGGAGGACATTTAGCCTTTCATCTGCTCAGCCATTCAACAAGATCATGATTGATCCTTTACCTCAGTGCCACTTTCTTTCAATAAGCCAATATCCACTTATTCTCTTTGCATCCAAGCTCTTTCTCAAGCATATTCAGCAATTGAGCCTTCATCACACTTTTGGGTAGAGAAATAAAAAGATTCATTGCCCTCCATATGAAGAAATTTCTTCTTATCTGTGTCTTGAATGGCTGACCTTAATTTGTGACTCAGAGACCCTTGATTCTGGACATTACAGCAAGTGGAAACATTTACTCTACATCTAACCTGTCAGACCCTTTCTCAATTTTCTGTTCCAAAGAGATTTGTCTAAACTCTATACTGTGCTTCCTCATTTGAATAACTATCACCTTTGGAATCAGTCTGGGGATCAATGTTCCTGGACTAGAATTTCCTGGACTTTGAAAATAAAATAAAACCTACAGATGCATAAAATCTGAAATAAAACAAGACATTGCTGGATATACCCAACAGTTCAGGCAGCATCAGTGGAAAGAAGAACAATTAATATTGCAGGTCGAAGACTTCTCATCAGAACTGGGAGAGAAAACGAGTTAGTTTTCAAGATCAGAGGTGGGAGAGAGGTGAGCAGAATAAAGGCAATATCTCTGATAGGGTGAGACCAAATGAGCAAAATTTGGAGTTAGGCGTAGGAGTTAGGTTCAGATTATTCTTCTTTGTCTGTGTAATGTGTTGCTAAGAGCAAGGTTGTGGGACATGCCCAGCAGGCTAGACCGAACAAATAGAAAAAGAAAACTGAGCCAAAATGATGACAGACAGAAATGACCAGTCCTGACACAGACAGAAAGAAAGAGTGAGTTACCTAACACTGCAGAATTCAATGTTGAAACCTGCAGGCTATAACATGCTCAGTTATTAGATGAGTGTTGTTCTTCAAGCTTGTGATGGGCTTCATTGCAATGGTGCTGGGGGCTACAGAGAGGCTAGAATGAGAATAGGACAGTGAATTAAAGTGGGAAGGAACCGACAGCTCAGGGTCACCCCTTTGGATTGAATTCAGGTGCTCCATAAAGATATCACCTAATCTGCGTTTGGTTTCTCCAATATAAAGGAGGTCATATTGTGAACACTAAATGCAGTACACTAGATTGGATATTCAAGTTCAATTTTATTGGTGTGATAGGCATATATTCACAGGGGATAAATCCCATGAAAATTAACAGTTTTGTAGCAGCAGATCAATACATTACAAAATAAGATAAGATATATCTTTATTAGTCACATGTACATCGAAACACACAGTGAAATATGACAAATTTAAGATAACATGAACTTAAATTAACATAGATTATACATAATGCAAGTGAATCATTGCTTCATCTGGAAAGACTGTTGGTATCCTGGATGGTGGGAAGGGAAGAGGTGAAAGGACGGGTGTTGTACCTCCTGTGATTGCAAAGTGACATAAGATGAGGAGCAGCAGCTGAGCCAAGAAGTCACAAAGGGGGAATCCCTTTGAATTGCTGAAAGGGGAGGGAAGGGCAATATGTGTCTGTATTGCAATCTTTTTGGAGCTCACGGAAATTGCAAAGGCTGATCAGCTGAATTCAGAAGCCGGTAGGGTGGAAAGTAAGGAACAGGAGAATTCTCTGTCCATTATGAGAGAGAATGAGAGCAAAGTTGTGGGAAGTAGATGAGATGCAGTCAAGGGTTCTGTCCACTATGGTAGAGACGAAGCTATGGTTCAGGAAGAACAAAGATATTTCAGACGACATGTGTGGAATACCTCATCATCGGAGCAAATGCAACAGAGACGGAGAATAGAAGGGAACCCTTCCAGGAGGCAGCAAGGGGAAATATAGTCAAAATAGCAATGGGAGTTGGTGGGCTTGTAATGGATGTTTGTGGCTCAAATGAAGACAGAGAGATCCAGGGAAGAGTCAGAGATGAACCACATGAAGGGATAGCAGAGTGGATGTTGGCAACAGAAGTGATGATATTTTCAAGTTCTGTCTAAGTGCAGGAAAGGGGGCGGTGTGTAACTCATGTCTACATCAACAGTGAGGTTGAGAGGGTTGAGAGCTTCAAGTTCCTGGGAGTAAACATCACCAATAGCCTGTCCTGGTCAAATCACATGGATGCCACAGCCAAGAAAGCTCACCAGCACCTGTACTTCCTCAGGAGGCTAAAGAAATTCAGTATGTCCCCTTTGATACTCACCAACTTTTATCAATGCACCATAGAAAG
>JARFYF010000022.1:14987319-15000095 GCA_030265395.1 Rhina ancylostomus | reverse complement strand
AGGTTGTAAACTAGAGCACTTTATCTCAGCAATTATATCTTTAACATGCACTACATTGAAAGGAAAGCAGGCAATAAGTGCATTAAACCACAAACTCCACCATCCAGAAGGCCTGAACTAGAGGGGCTGCAGATCACCCATCAAGCTCAAGGTTTCCTCTCAAGTCATGCACTATCCCGACCTGGATACCTATCATTGTTCTACCACTGATGCTCAATCAAATCCTGGAACCTTCCACTGATAACATTTGGGCGGGGGGGGGGGGGGGGCGGGGTGGTATCTTGAGTGATTTAGCAGTAGCCCAAGGCAGCTCTTCACTCTTTTCTTAAAAGCAGCCAAGGATGGACAGTAAACCTGGCCTTGTCAGTGGCACTCACATCCCCTGGAATCAATTTACCAAAAGATAAAGTTACCAAAGCAACAAACCAATGCAGCTCTGGAGGTTATACAATGTGACAACTTCTTTCTCAAAGCTCATAGCACTGAAAATTGAGGTTTTGTAAGTCAATAGACAATTTTTAGTAGCATATTTGCATAGTTTTAAAAGCACAATACCACAATTATGAATAACAGCAATCCTTCATAAGATGCAAGACGACAAAATTTCAGTGAAACTAGAGATCCCCCCTGAAGAGGATATTAACTGAAAGTCACTAAACAGATGACAATCAAGAAGACATTTACATTAGTTAATAAGTCTCTGGCTTACCTATTTGTGCCCAGGTTAGCTGGTGCAAATGATACAGTAGTTTCATACATATTGAACATCAAGTGCAAGTTTGGGTCATTTTCCAAGATAAACTCTAGGTTGCAGGCACCGGGTACTGGATCTGAGAGTATTGGAGGGAAATGTGATCAATTGATTCAAATATTCAACTGATATTCTCCTTATAAAAACATGATTATGGTTGGAAGGAGATTCCTAAAAGTTCATGGTGCAAGTGAATTGCAACAAAGGTGAACAATAGGCAATGAGGCAGGTATTGCGCATGCACCTGTTGTACATCCCAAACAATTCTCCTTTTGATCAGCTTCAGTCAAGAGAATGGAACAGAAAGCTGAGGTGCTGATTGGCAATTTGTTTATTGTCTCATGTACTGAGATACAGTGAAAAGCTTTAATTTGTATGCCACACAGTCAGATCATTCCATAAGTTTAATGAACTGATACAAAAGGAAAAAAAAAATGCAGAATATAATGTTAAGGTTGCAGAGAAAATGCACTGCAGGTAGACAAAGTACAAGGGCCATGATGAGATAGACTGAGAGATCAAGAGTTCATCCTTGTCATACGAGGTCCCATCAGTCTTATAACTGTGGGATAGAAGCTGCCCTTGAGCCTGGTGGTGCACGTTTTCAAGCTTTTGTACCTTCTGCCTGAAGGGAGAGGGAAGGACAGAAAATGACCAGGTTAGGAGGGGGTCCTCAATTAGATTGGCTGATTTCCTGAGGCAGCAGGAAGTGTAGACAGAGTTAAAGGAGGGGAGGCTGTTTTCAGGATAGACTGGCCTGCATTCACTACTGCCAGTTTAATGCTCTGAGGCTTAATTTTATCTGTCATTTTTGTTCCCCTACTTTCAAAAACCAGCAACATGAGCAAACCCATGGCCCATTTCATTGCACAGTAAAATGATAAGGTCTCCCTAAGCATCTCCATTTGATGTCACAAAACAAATTTCAAATCACCAGATTTGAGTAATTCAATTCACTGAGTTTATGCCAAAATGTAAACCTTGATTTATTTTTCCTAACTTGAAATGAAGTAAATTTCCAAGGCATTAGGGGAGTTAAAGGTGACTGAATGCATGTTTGGGGAGGGAAGTTTTAAAGATTTTAGGATGTGGAATGGGAAGTCATGGGGCAAAGAGGTTAAAAATGTGAGTGGGAAAACTGAGCATTCCACCACTAATTACAAGGTGCATGAGATGTAATGTTGGAAAAAGATGGAGAGAAGGTGGAGAACGATGATGAAGGGATTGAAAGAGAAAAAAAACATGGATTGCCAAGACTTTCACACTGTATAGCATGGGCTGCAAAGCTAATTATAAGCATATTGGTGCTTTGATTTTTCTTGCTGACACTGATTAAGAATTTGCTGCTCATTACGCCTGACTTATTGGCTTCATTCCTATGGATCAATATGAAAAGGAGCTGCCTCAACACTAGCAACCTACATAATGCTTTGATTTAGTATACCATTCCAAAACAGAGGACATGAGTAGACAAAACTGACTCCAGCCACAGAGGGGTTAAGAGAGGCAAACTAAACATTGTTCAAATGGAGAATTCTGAAGGTGCATCTTCAAAGAAGGGTCAAGAGACAAGTGTTGCAGAAAGATTTAGTGAGGTTTTGAGAGCACAGAGCTTAGGTAGCTAAATGCATGACAGCCAAAAATAGGATAATGAAAATCAAGGATGCAAAAGAATTAAGATTTTAATGGAGGAGATTACAGTGTGGGTGTGGAAGACCAAGTGTGGAAAGATTTGAACACTAATTATGTTCTAATGCAAAGCTTTGTCAGACCACAAGCCAACTAGTGAGCAGAGAGGTAAAGAGTACACAGAGCAAAATGGAGTACAAGCAGGAGCATCTTGGATGAGCTCAAGCTCAGAGTGGGAAAGGTAAGAATGAAGAAAAAGAAATATTCAATTGTGGAATTATTGGACATGGGGCTCTTAAAACAGAAGGTTTTGCAGCCTACAAGGTCTAAGGCATGACTCAATATCTTCAAGAGCAGGAGATGAGAAGTCTTGATTACTCTTGGGAGGCTATAGGTAATCTTCCAAATCTCAATTATAAGTCCTATCTTTTCTGTTGAAATAGTGGTTGAATTTCTCCATATATTATTTCTTTTAAATCAAATTTAGAGCTAGTAAAAACTAGTTAGTAAATTTGTTAAAGGCTATTTTAGCACAGTTCCAATATAGTACCTACATTCTAAACTAGCCAACAAGATATGCTCAAGAAAATAACTCAATACAATGGAAATGTGGATTAAACTTAATAGGAGTCCAAAACTTTAGGTGAAAGCCTGGAGGGCTTTGCACTATATCTTTTGAAGAGAACATATGGATTGACTACTTTATCAACCTTTGCGCTCCTATAGTGTCTCAGCCTGTCTTTTATTATCAAACTCATCTCCATTCTCTTCTTTCTCAGTTATCTAGCTTCTGCATCTACAATATCCTCCTCAATCACATCAGTGCCATGGAGTTCCGCATTCTCACACTGGGTAATGCGACTGCTTCTGCTTTTCCCATTTGGTCTTGCAGCAACTATCCAATATCGATGACTTCCGCTTTTGTCCACCACCCCTATACTTTCTGGTGTACAATCTGTCAAAAGGTATCACAATTTAAATATGATTATTAAGTCACCTGTCATGTTCCCTGTTCAAATGGAAAATTTAACAAATCTACTCATGCTTAGATTCTTATTTTCCGTGTAATATGCAAACTCCTTGCATTACTTACCAAATGCATTAAAGCATTACCAGAGTTTATTTACCTTGGGAAGTATAGGGCAGAGCAAAAAGAGTTGCCCGCACCTTCTCCACCCCAGCTTTGATGTAGAATGTTGCCTTTTTAGCAGCCGGCTGCAACATTAGAACCACACCAGCACTTGAGCTTGTATAAGATGAGTCTACAGAAAAGAACTGAGGCACAAAAGGAAATAAGTCAATTTCTACATCACCGAAATGCTGAACTTTGATTTAATCACATTCATATTTCCATAACATTATAAGCAGGAGCAGAATTAAGCCATTTGGTCCATTGAGTGTGCTCCACCATTGAATCTTGGCTGATGTTTTTTTTCAACCCCATACTCCTGCCTCCNNNNCCCCCCCCATAACCTTTAACACCCTTAAACCAATCAAGAACTTAACAATCTTTGCCTTAAATACAGCCAATGACTTGGCAGTCAGTCCTCTGTGGGAATGAATTCCATAGATTCATCACTGTCTGGCTGAAGAATTTCCTCTTCATCTCAGTTTTAAGGGGACGTCCCTTTATTCTGAGGCTGTGAGCTTAGGTCTTAGACTCACCTACTAATGGAAACATCCTCTCCACAGCCACTCTATCCAGGTCTTTCATTATTTGACAGGTTTCAAATAAATTCCTCCCCCACCCCATCCTTCTGAACATCAAGTATAGGCCCAGAGCCATCAAACGCTCCTCATATTAAGCTTTTTATCCACAGGATCATTCTTGTGAACCTCTTCTGCACCCTCTCCAGGGCCATCACATCTTTCCTTAGATACAGGGCCCAAAATTGCTCTCAATATTCCAAATGTGGTCTGACCAACACCTTGTGAAGCCTCAGCAGTATATCCTTACTTTTATATTCCAGTCCTCTCGAAATGAATGTTAACACTGCATTTTTTTTCCCCTTACTACTGACTCAACCTGCAAGTTAACCTTGAGGGAATCCTGAATTAGGACTCCCAAGTCCCTTTGCACCTTCGATTTCACAATTCTCTCTGCGTTTAGAAAATAGTCAACACCTTTATTCGTCCTACCAAACAGCAGAACCCCCCACTTCCCTGTGCTGCATTCCATCTTCCACTTCTTTGCCCACTCTCCCAACCAGTCCAAGTCCTTCTGCAGACTTCCTCCCTCCGCAACACTGTCCCTCCACCCATCTTTGTATCGTCTGCAAACTCAGCCACAATGCCATTCGTTCCTTCATCCAGATCATTAATGTATAAAGTGAAAAGCTGTGGTCCCAACACTGACCCCTGCGGAACTCCATTAATCACTGGCAGCCATCCTGAAAAGGACCCCTTTATCCTCATTTTCTGCCTTCTGACAGTCAGCAAATCTTTTATCCACACTAGTACCTTACTTCCAACATCATGGGCTTTCAACTTATTTAGCAGCCTTGCGTGTGGCATCTTGTCAAAGGCCTTCCGAAAATTTCCTTGTGATATAGGAGGGCATTGAACCCATCAACTCTGTGCCAATTGAAACATTGTTAACATGTTAACGTTCACTCTCCACAATTCTGCCCACCTTGCTCAGCACTTCCAGTGACCAAAATCTCTTCCTACCACAGTTAGTTGTTTAATTTAAAAACCATGAAATTCAAACTCTCTCTCGCCAGTGAACCTGGACAACAATCTCAAAAACCTACAGCTAAGCAATGCACCAGCTGAGCATTTGTTTCAAATTCCTCAAAAATGTTTGTTTCAAAGTATACCTGAACTCAGGCCTATAACAATGGTTCAAACTTCTACTTTAAGTTTAGTTTCTTTATAAAGTTGGCGAAGTCTCCTTACTTGCAATTAACAAATTCAAAAGGTATCAAAAATATTTTTTTTAAATTACATTGACGCATTGTGAGCACATTTCCAAACTGTCTTACAAAATACCATGCATCATTTTAGTAGCGTTTTGCTTTATAAGTTGGCTATTTTGCATTGACATTTTTAAAATACTCATTACAAAAATAATCTGATTACTTTCCTTCAACAGTCAAGTGAATACAGCACACAAGAAAAAAACAAGATCCAATTGTGAAATCAAAGATTTCAATAAACAGTATCAGGTATTTATTTTTAAATAAGGTGTTAAGTGCCTCACAGATATCCTTTACATGTTACACAGAAGAATACATGTTTTTATTTCATTAATAGCAACTAAAAGATAACAAAAATCAAAAAGGTGTGGTTCTTTGTGCCATCTCCAATTATTCACATAGGCTTGAGATCAAAAAGACAAGTACAAATGAAGAAGCCAATTTAAAAAATGCTTAACTCAGTCTTTCACTTACCCTAGAGAGCGAGACTGTCACATTTTGCATGTGCGAGTATACTTGGGTAACCACAGAGGCAGCTTGGTGACTAATGCTTGTAATGACAACTCGTTTACTTTCATTAGGCTCCAAAAGAACAGAAACAGGCACCAAAAGAGGGATTCTAATGTTACCTACAGTGAGAAAAATTAGAAGCAAAAGCACAATCAATGCTACTTCAGTGCAACATTTTGTCAAGACATACACCAGCCACAAGCAAGTACAAGTCTAATGCTCGGAGTTATTATTGAGCAGGAAGCCACCGTTTGACCTACTGAGCCTGTGGCAACATTTTGGAAACAAGTCCATTGTCTGATTTTATCCCCCCCCACCCCCACAGCCTGAAGTACAATTTGTTTCAAGAGTTTATCCGGTTCCAATCTGAAAGCCAGCAATTAAAATATTTTACTACCCGAAACGGTTGATGGAGCAATTATATTGTTAAAACACATACACAATTTAGTTACACTTGTATATTTGATATGCTGAAAGTAATTTCTACAATAACAGAATGCAGCAGATGTTATCCTTTATTCCTTGCTTTCAATTATGTCTTAAAAGGGATCTGTGAATACAACCACGTGTGCTTTCTTCAAACTTTTGGCACAAGTTGCCTGAAATACAGGAGGAAATTATTTAACCTACTCGTTTAAAATAAAACTTCCTTATCAGCAGAAATGTCTCAACAAGCACAGGCTGTCCTTTCACTTCTTGTTAAAGCTTGACATTAAATTGCAGAACCACAAAGAATGTGTCATATGGTAAACATACCAATCTCAAAATAATTGCATAGTTAGTGGGGAGGAAAGGAAGATTTGAATTAATGAGACCTTACAGCACAACACAAACTGGCAATGCAATAGTCACCCAACTAGATTTTAATTCTAGCAGTGTCAAGTAAAAAGTAGTTGTTGTACAACCTCAATACAAGAGGGCATGGCTTTAAGGTAATGGGTGGGAAGTTCAAGGGAGATGTCAGAGGGAGGTTTTTCACCAAGAGAGTGGTTGGTGCATGGAATGAACTGCCTGGGGTGGTGGCGGCTGATACGTTTGTCAAGTTCAAGAGACTGTTGGATAAGCATATGGAGGAATTTAAAATAGAGGGATATGTGGGGGGAAGGGGTTTGATAGTCTTAGGTGTGGTTTGAAGGTCGGCACAACAAGCTGGGCCAAAGGGTCTGTATTGTTCTATGGTGGTCTAAGGCAAGAGAAACAGATTAACATTTCCAGGTTGGAAAAACCATTTATCAAAATTCTGATAAATGGTTTATCTCCATTTCACATTTTGTTGCTGCCTGACCTGCTGAGTTTTTCTATCATTTTCTGATTTTATTTCAGCTTTCAGGCATCTGGAGATTTTTTTTTTGATTTTCAATTGTTGTAGCCTACGTGGATAGGGATTTACTATTAATAAAAATGTACATTGTGCAACAAGTGGCTAACATAAGTACCTTGAATTTAAAAAAGTTTTAATTTCACTCTCAGAAAACAGATGGATAGGATCATAAAAAGGATGAGAGATAAAAATGGTTAGTTGTGCAGGTATCACCAATACATTATTTACTTGTATATTAAAACAAATAACAACTAAATCCTGCACATTACCAGCAGCAGGAAATTCCATGAAAGTCTTTCAAGAAACCAAATTCATCAACACATTAGTTATGAGCTGATTGTCAAAGTTTGGGCATGAGATAGCTTAGAGAATTAAATAAATATTTCACAAAAGAAACCAAACTAATGTCAGTTAGAGGAGTAGGGAATGAATAACATGGAATCCTAACCCCTACGCAGCAAATTAATTCAGAAACATCTGGCATTTTGAATTTGTATAATATGGCAATTACTCAACTCCTCAGTCGTAATAAAATCAAAACAAAATAGACAAAACTGTAGTCTGAGAAACACAATATACTTAATCTCTTAAAACATTTCTACTGAAATACACACATGAAAAATTAAACTCAAACATCATTTTAATATTTGAGGCAAGTTAACACAGATCCAAAGCATTGAACCAGAGGATTGCCCACAACTCATTTTTGAGCTTGCACTTCATCCCTGGTGTCTCCCAAGGACTGATACTTGACTCCCTTCAATTCTCACCGACATGCTTTCCAGACTGGATATTCTACATGGGCTCCTGAATAAGATGCACCTTAATTTCAAAATTCCTATCATTATTTTCTAATCCATGACGGGCTTTGTTCCTCCAGCCTAGTAACTCTACAAGCCACCCATCATGCTCATCTTCAAATTTCAATCGCTTCATAGAGGTTCCTTCAGCACCCAGGATCCAAAGCTCTGGAACTCCCTTCATTAAACTTTCCACCCACATCCTCCTTTGAAACACTGCTTAAAAACTTCTCTCTGTCCAAGCTTCTGTGCATGTACACCACTTCCTTATTGTGCGTGGCAATTTTTGTTTGTGCAAAGCACTCTGTGATGCTGCTACATTCAAAGAGGTTGCCTAGGTTCCCTTACAGAATGAGATGAACTATGACTGCACAATCTACTTTGTAGTGACCTTGCACCTTATTGCACTATGCTTTCTCTGCAGCCGTGACACTTTGTACTGTTATTGTTTGTACCTATACTACATCAATGCACTCTGCACTAACTCAGTGTAACTGCACTGTGTAATGCATTGACTTGTACGATCAGTATGCAAGACAAGCTTTTCACTGTACCTCGGTACAAGTGACAATAATAAATCAATACCAATAGATGGGAGTTGTTATTGTTGAATGCAATGCTTAAAGGGCATTACATTCATATAACTGGATGCAACAGACAAGTTGACTATCTGAAGCTAATGTTACAATGCCAATGGGCTCATTGATAGCACTTATACAAAAATCAAGAGGTCATAGGTTCAAGCAGCACAAAATTTGAGCAAGCAGTTGAGTCCAACACCGACTGTTGTGCTCTTCTTCAGGCAAATTTAAAACAGTTTCTTCTCTCCCATATGCACGATGCAAAGGAGCAAGTTGGGTTTACCTAAATAAAAAGTTATGTTTTTTTTAAAAATATGAGTGCCTGGCTCACAGCTGGTAACTTAAATTTTAAAAATGGCTAGTCAACAGAAAAAAAAACTACACCAAACCATTTAATAGAAAAGTGTATTTATACAAACCAGAGCATTACTAACAGATGCAATGAACAGAGGGCAAGCCAGAACACAGGGGACAATTGTCCTGCTCTTCTTTAGAAAGAAAATTCTGCAATACTTTACTTGAGTCGTCTCCAAGAAAGCATTTAGAATATTGAATTAGATTCCATAAATACAAAAATGAAGGGAACTAATGTTAAGTTTATAAAGCTACTTACATTGGCTGAAATACTAGCCCTTGTTGGAAAACCTCAGATTGCTTGGATAAACCAGAAACACACTTGTTCTGAGTGCCATTGGAAATAAACAAGCACATAATCAAAACCAGAATGATGAAGTGATAGTGAACACAGCAACAGAGCAAGAGACCGTACCCACACTAGAGCAAGTGCAGGCCATATAAACCCACCCATGATTGATCAAATTAAAGAGATAGCCATGTGATAATGTGCTTTCGAACAGTCTGATGAAGGAACTTAGCAGGTCGAGCAGCATCGGGGTGGGGGGAAGGAATGGTTCTGGTAGAAACCCTCCATCACGACTTTCCTCCCACAGATGCTGCTCAACCCAGAGTTCCTCCAGCAGACTGCTTGTTACGCTACATTCCAGCATCAGCAGTCCCCTGTACCTCTCTGATGATATGCATTAGTCTTTTTGAGAGGATTCTGGACTTTAGTTGGATTCGAGTCTGGATAAATGAGACCCTCCTGAAGGCAATAGAAAACAACAAGGTGATAGATTCAGAAGCAGCAGAGTCACAAGAGAAGAACCACGGTTACCATCCAGTACTAGCACAGGAAGTACAGAACGCACCTTAGAACATTAACGCACAGTACAGGCCCTTCAGCCCACGATGTTGTGCCAACAGTTTATCCTGCTCTAACATCCATCTATCCCTTCTTTCCCACATCGCCCTCCATTTTTCTATCATTCATGTGGCTATTTAAGAGTTGACTGTAAATCCCAGCTCGGTCAAACTCTCTCAATCATGCAGCTTCACAATAGAGTTTTCTTTGTCACATCCATTCTAGCACCAGTAAAACAAAAGGGATGGGGGGGGGGGGGTGGTGGGAACAATACAATTATTTACAACCCAAAAAAATGGAACTTCAATAGTGCAGAATTCCCCACCTATTGAACTGGGAGCATCAGGCTGGAACCTTTCTGACTCGGATTCAAAAGCACTACCAACTGCATCATTGTTGGCATTTCAGTTATGGTTTTCAGTCAACTAAATATTTTCTCAGTCAACTAAATGTTTAATATACAAAAACTAGCTGGCTACGCCCATGCACTTATGCAAAACACAACGATCAGTAATCAAGTGGAACTGTGTGAGAGAGAGAGAACATTTGGGGCGTGGGGAGAACACGGGGGCTACGTGGCTAGTTTTCACAGGCAAGCGCAGTTTCACCATTAACGCAATGGTGAGCGTTAAAGTTGCAAATTATGAAGTGTGCATTTGACAAATTACGTTTAAAATTCCACGGCCCTCGCACAGCGTGACCAATTTTCAATCACCATTGACGACACAAGCACAGACAGCGGAAACAACCTGGTACAATCTGAGAGAATTTCCTGTACTCCAACAGGAACACGCACTTAAATACTTGCTCGCCTCGCATGCACTTGGCCATGATGTTTCGTTCGGAATCAGTAACACCTTTCTATTCCAAAAGTGTTAAATAAAAGTCAAGTGCAAGTAAGCAGAGGAAATGCCAGAAGTTCAAAATCTATCAGGTTAATAAAGTTTGCAACCTGCCTACGTTAGTTTACTCGGGTTAAAGTTTAGAGGACATGCTTGAACTTTGGCTTGAATTTAGAATGCATCACACATTCTCGCAGCTGTGCAGACAGGAGGTCAGGAGAAGACTCAGTATCAGCCAAGGCGGAAGAGCTGCCCAGAAATGACTGCAATCCTCCCAGGTGTAGCCTGCAATAAGCCTCACCTATTACTGCAGCCCGATCCAGACTCCGGGCATCCGCCGCCAGAAGTCCAGAGCAGCGACTCCGGGGAAACAGGACAACGCTCAGAGCAACCAGCCACACAAACACACAAGGCTTCCACATCGTCCACCCCAGCCGCCCTCCTGTCAATCAAACAGTGGCTGCAGTTCCCATTGGCTAATGCCTACACACTAATAAACGTCACATCCTGAAATCTGCACGTCCAATCCATTTTCACGGTAGATTCTGTAATTTGTACGTAACTATTTTTGCATATGTATCTTTTTACATCATTCCTACTGGTGACTATTATTACTGCCAACAGAAATTATTTCCAACTTATTGCAATGACAGGCATCAGATGAAATCAATCTTAACGCTCGCCTGAACGTGCATAATTATTTCCTTCCTTGTTGCATGCATTATAGTCCAGTTTCCCAGTTCTGACAGTTAGTCTGTGTTAACCTCGCCACCCATTTGTCCATTTGGAACATCAGGAAATAAATTTCTGTGGTTACAGCTGAGCTATCCCCAGAACTAACCTATAATCAACTCAGAAAATGCTGGTGATACTTAGCAGGTCAGACAATGTAGAAAAAACACAATTAATGTTTCAGGTCCATGACCTTTGCAATTGTGTTTCCAGTTTCCAAATGCAGGTTCTTGCTTTTCAACCTGGAAACAAGACAAGCAAGAGAGAATAGAGGTGAATCGGGCCGCGGTATGAGCGCAAAACGTGACATTTAATATTAAAATTGGAAGTTCAACGCAACACAGTTTTCAAAACTACTCGGCAAAAAATGCAAAATAAAAGGGTTGCGTTTGTTTAACGCTTTCCACAAACTTGGGATCTCCCAATAACTTTTACACCCAATGAAGTAAGTTTGAGGTGCAGTTAGTTTTCTCTCTGAGAGAAGAGAACTTGATGCTGGTGATCAGCTGTGGAGTTTCAGAGAAAATTTCCAGGCTAGCTCCCCCGCCATGTTTTCCTGGGAGAATCCTGTTTTAACTCAAAAATGATCCAAGATCTTCTGACTCAAAGTGTGGCCACTGACCTAAGGCAAACAGTGATAACAACGATAAGAACTTGTCTTCATATACTGTATGGAAAAATATAATGCTGATTGTAGGGATCCAAAGTTCTGGACCAAAGAATAAGATATTTTTAAAGTTTACTGGAAGATAGGTGACATTTAAGGAGGTTCTTAAAGAAGGAGATGGAAGTAGATAAAGAAAGGGAATTATGGAATGCAGAGGCCAGACGGCTAAGAGCTGTTGTTTTTGTAACAGGAATGAGGAACCCACGGGTGGTAACATAGGAATTCAGAATGTTATTGGAGAACTGAAAAACATTATAGATTTGTGGATGGGAAGAGCAATGTAATATTTAAAAATAAGTTTGGAGATTCAGTAACGCTGTGAACATTGATAAGGCTGAAGGCAAAATGTAATTCTATTATTAAGATCCTATGACAAATGCCATGATTTCAGTGGATCTGGAAACAAACAGGAAAATACAAATGAATGAAAAGAGTTAACATTTCAGGTCAATGACCTTTCATCAAAACAAAAGTTCATCAACTTGCAATGCTAACTCTCTCAACAGATACTGCCTGACCTACTGAATATTTCAAGCAGGTTCTGTTTTATAACAGATTTCCAGTATCTGCAGTATTTTGCTGTTTGGAGAAGTCTCTAAATGAGTTGTTCCTATGTGCTAATGAAGGAGAATATTGCTGAATTCACATGGGGAAATGCCGAAGACCAAGTGTTGGAGCCAGTGATCAAACATTAAAATAAGATAAGAGATAAGATATCTTTATTAATCACATGTACATCGAAACACACAGTGAAATGCATCTTTTGCATAGAGTGTTCTGAGGGTAGCCTGCAAATTTCGCAACGCTTGCGACGCCCATGTAGC
>JARFYF010000022.1:14900553-14911121 GCA_030265395.1 Rhina ancylostomus | reverse complement strand
TTAAGGACAGCTTCTACCTCACTGTGATAAGACTATGACACAGCTCCCTTACACAATGAGGTGGACTCTGATCTCACGATCTACCTTGTTGTGACCTCTCACCTTATTGCGCTGCACTTTCTCTGTAGCTGTGAGACTACTCTGTATTGTTATTTTTTTTACTTGTACTACATCAATGCACTCTGTATTGACTCAATGTAACTGCACTGTGCAAATAAATTGACCTGTATGATCGGTTTATAAGACAAGCTTTTCACTGTACCTCGCTACAAGTGACAATAATAAACCAATACCAATACTAGTGAAGGAACCCAGTGACTTAAGTTAAAAGAATTCACATTTAAAAAGCACTTGAAGCACAGGCTGCAAGAAAAAAGTGCTGTAATAAAAGTGAGGAAGATATTCAGAGGGCCAGGCACCACTGCAAAGAAACAGAATTTGTGCTGCTGATTTTATTCCCCCGTTCCTGTGCGCCATACCTTGCTGGCAGCAGCTATTAATTATGTCCCATATGTAATTATTGGTCTGCGGGAAACAATTGTTCCCCTTGAATGTTGTCACCCATTTACAGGATTGTTTGACATAACTGGCACTTCTCATGTTGTTTGGGAATAAAAAGATGGCCATGAAAGCTGATTCCTGAATAAAGCACTTTTGTGGTTTAAATTACTGGCTCTTTTCCAGCATCTAAGTCAGTCAACAAGGGAGATACTGAGGCAGTGGCTGAGAGTCCCAAAGGGTATGAGTAGCATTCAGTCATTTGAATGAAAATCAGGAACAGAGAGCATGGCATCCCTCACTAAGCTTCATCGCTGGACTCCCATAGCCCAACAGCAGACTCCCATCTTGCTGGGATTCCACAGCATTACACTTGGAAAATTGCCTTTCAGATACCACTCTAGGTCAGACCTGGTGTAGGATCCAAGTCTACATTGATCTCAATAGTGACTCCAGGCCTGTGGATTAAAAGATAAAGGGAAGTTATATTTCCAAATGTTTTGATTATTTGCCTTCTATTAATTGCTGAATGTCTCTGATTTTCAGGGACACTTAACCGTTAAGATGCTTCGACAGGACAAAGTTTCACCTGCATTTGTGGGTGGGGCTTCTGCACTGCACCACCTGCAGCCCAGTTGCCCTCAGACCTCACCACCACACTCAAGGGTGCCCTTGGCCAGCAAGATCAACTCATTGCATCCTGCCTAGGTTAAGTATAGCCATGCTACCAGTAAATCTGGGCTGGGAGTCAGGTTCAACATAATGCAGCCCAGATTTCACTGTGGAAGTGGAATAAATTAGTCCAATACAAAAGGTCTTGAACCAACCTGCACAACCCTAATCACTACCTCAGTATAGCAACACTATGACCACTTTGCAATACAATGGACTGTTTTGTGTTTGTTTTAATTGTACTCTTTCTTGTATAATTTATGCTTAATTTATGTTTTACTTCTGAACTTTGTCTCTCTAATGCTACGTGCCTGTGATATTACTTACTGCAAGCAAGTTTTTCATTGCATTTGTGCCTATGACAATAAACTCAACTTTGACGTTGTGTCCTCAAGAAACCCAGATTCAAAATGAAGATTAAAATGATACTGAGTTTTGGGGTAGAAGAGGGAAAAATGAGAGGGAGATTTTATCTACTCTGTGTGCAATCACGATCTGGAAGTCCCAGTCTCTAGGGTGGGGGAAATAGTTAATCAGTGGTTTCAAAATGAATTATGTAGGCAGTTGAGGAAAAATAATTGACAGTGCTCTGTGGAAAGAGTGGGGGGAATGAGACCAAATACATTGCTCTCCAAGAAGATAGGACGAACTGAATGGGTCAAAAGTCCTTCTTTGCCATTATGTATTCTGTAAACGTTGTGATAACAATATTCAATATCCCACAGTCTATTTGATACTGATCCATAACAAAGGGTTTAATATGATCATACTTACAATTCTGTTGCGAGTAGAAGGTGAGAAGAAGGTCTCTGGATTATTGATCAAGTAGAGTTCCTGCCGCTGTTTGCTGAAAGGTGCTGTGAAATAATCTGGTTCTGGGTTTATTATTGCTGGATCCAGGCGAAATGGCTTCAGCAACCAGTCAAATGGGTTTTCCCTTGCTTGTGGAATATCATTTTCTTTTATAGGCACTTTAATATGCATAACCTCCGCATACATGGCCAGCACATCCCAAGGAGCATGGATTTTCACAAAGTAGGTTTTACCGTCATCAGAATCCTGAAAGTTAATGGTTTGGCTTAGTTTGCAAAAATAAACTATGAAATTGACACCCTTTATTTCTAAAAGTATTTACAACATCATCCTCCAGGAAGGCGAAAGAACTTGGAATGGAAGAGGCTGTGGAGATGTACAGTAGAAAAGCCCTTGGTCTGAATGGTTTTCTGCTGGGTTTACCCTCCAATGTCAAGCTTGAAAGCCACCCATATTTCATAAAGTGTTCTTCAATACTGCACAAGTTTTGTGTTCTTCATAAATGCTATTCATGGCAGACCCCACAGGAAGCCCAGGGACAGATATCTACAAATCTGGCTGTGTGCTTTGCCAGGGTGTTAAATGGCTTTCTAAATCTTCAACATAAGCAGGCAAAAGACATTTGCACATTACTATCTAGAAACTGGCCACTTTTCAATCCAACTTTTCTTGCTGCCTTCCTGTTACTCCAGGAGCTCAAGCTTGGTGAAAACTAGGTCTAGTGACTAATATGAGAGTGGCCTCCTGATCCCACCATTCAAATGCAGGCTTCCTGATTAATCTTCCTATACTTTAACATAGTCAATAACTCAGTCTCTGAGTTCATTCAACTTCATTGAAAACCTTCTTCAGAAATCTTTGGCCAAATTCACCCAAGAAATCATTGATTAGATCAGACTACATAAGTCAACATAGTAAATGCATTTAAAAATTAGTAGAACATAAAAAAAAACCTCATTGAACTATACACACTCAGCATTTTGAATCAATAGCTTTTACGTCAAGATTCTATGCATATTTTACACAGCATCAATTAATGAGCCAGAATGCAAGGCCCCCTCCTTTCACAGATCAGAAGTTGCCCCTGCCATGCTATAAAAATGAAAACCTCATACAGCTGCATCAACGTTAGACCCCTGCCTTTCTGGTGCAGTGCAGTGAGCAAATTCTCAATCAAGGTGAACAATAATGGTGACTCACGTTGAACAGCAACTTCAGCGTAGCAAAATTTGTACTTATTGGGAAGGAAAACCCCAGCCTGAGGGGGCCACATATAACCAAGTGCTTTGTCCAAGACTAAGTATTAAGCAGCACCACAAGAGGAGGAAAGACTGAGAGGCAAAGAGGTTTAAGGGAAGGAATACCTGACAGTTGAAGGGAGAGATTGTCAGTGGTGGATTGATCAAATGAAAATGACCTTCACTTACATCTTTATTTTCAGTTTCCAGTTCAAGGCCCGTCTTCAACAGGTTTTCTTCAAATTCTTTTCTTCTTTCCTGATAAAATAAATTTATCACAAATAATATAGATTGCTGACATGCTTCAAAAAAAAAAGTCCTGGAATTCTAACCTCCACACACCTCATATATCAATTACCATACAAAGTTATGTGGCATGTAGCAAAAGCAACAGGAACCACTGGCAACCTCCTCCAATAGTACAACTTTGTAGTCAACACCAAAATGCCAATTGGCAGGGACACTAGGCATAATTATTCTGACTTCCAATGGTCTCTTGGCCTTGCCTACACATCCAGCCTTCCCAGGTAATGTTAAAAGAATTAGAATCAGTACACCACATATGCAACGTTGTTACATTTCTGTTCCCACGTACACAGTTGCTGCAGTACGTTACCCAAGTTCTTGATAGTGATGGAACCAGCAGAATTGTAAAACTCTATGCAGTTCCAGAATGAAAATGTCCAACGTAAAAAGTTGTTGACAATTACAAGTAGGATGGAAGGCTGTGGAGAAGCCATAAAGAAAGCAGTGAAAATACTACTGGGAAAGAACAACTTCATTTATGTAGAGTAACTGGAAAGTTTGAAATAGTCTGTTAAGGAAAACTAAGCATTGATTAACAAAGTTGTTCAGTTCTGAAAATAAGCAGAAACTCTTCCCATTGCAGAAAAGTTAGCAACCCAGGGACAGATTTAAGATAATGAGTCAAGGAAGCAGAGTGTGTCGAGGTGGGGCAGGAATGGTTTATTTAAATAATAGCAAATTGTTACCCTTGTGCAGCTTGAAAAGGGTAGTGGAAATAGACAGCAACTTTGCAAAGGGGAACTGGATTAATACTGAAAAGGAAATTTACTGTAGTGGGGGAAAAATGTAGTGAGAATAATTGGATCCAAAGAACCAACACAATCAAAATAGGCTGAATGGCCTTCTTGTGTACTGCATCACTGTGCTTTGAGCTTGCTGCAAACTGGTGCCTCACCTTTAAAAAAACAATTATTTATACAAACTCATCCTTGACATTTCACTCAACAAGGTCACTGCACATGCAAAAATCAGATTATAATAACAAACAGGATCACAGCCAAAAACTTGATATTTGTGACACCCACAAAATTGAACTGTTGCATCTAATGCCCAACAAATATCAAGGCTCCAAGTACCTGTACAGATACTAAAAGCTAATCCACCCCACCACTTCTATTTTTTTGAATGTAGTATTAGGCAGTTTAAAATAAATGCCCATGACAAAAACCTTAATCTTGTGAGTGTCATCTGCCAGTAGGTGGCACTTTACTGCTGGTCAAAAACAAGATAGCTTTCCTCATAAATGGACTGATTTTAATGATCTGGTGTAATGTCTCATTTAAGGCGTCGTTAACATTATTAAGCAATGATTGTGCCAATAGCTTAGAAGCTGCTCTCTTCGCTATGGAAGCTAAGGCTAAACTCTTAAGTCTACTTGAAAATGCTTAAGATTGAATAAATCCTTAACCCACTTGGACACACTTCCTCCTTTCCCTGGCATCTTTAATCCAGTGCCAACACCCACCCATCCCTCACCACACCGACTGGTACAGTGTGGGTGGAGGCACAGATTAAATGAATACCATTGATAAACCTAGCAAGCAATCTGCAACAACAGAGAATGCCACTGATTTCTGCTCCATAGGAATGAGCCTTGTGCAAAAGAATTTCAAAACCTCATACTTGACCAGTGACTGATTTGGTCTTGAGTAATAAACAAACAGGCAGATACATTTCCAATGATCTTCTTCTACAAGTGACCCTGTGCACACATGATACCACGTTAGAAGACAATAGGCACAGCCATGATCCACTCTGTGGGTGCAAGTAATCCTTCATCACAAGGGACTAAATAAGTATTTTCATGATTCATTACAACCTAGGAGGCCACTCACCCCATCAAATCCATGCCAGCTCGCACAGTTCCAGCAATCCCATTTATTTTCCTGTAACCCATGCTAATTAACACTCCCTCAGATTTTCTTTTCACTACCGCATACACTGGGGGCAATTCATAGTAGCTAATTAAGTTATCAAGCAGCACATTGTCCAGATGTGGGTTGAAACCAAAATACCCAGAGACACAGGGAGAACATGTAAACTCCTCACAGAGGGTAGTGGAGCTCAGAATTGAACTGGATTGCTGGAGCTGTGTGATAGTTGCACAACCTGCACTGTCACCGTGCTGTGCTGAGAAGATTCTACTTGGTATTCACCATAGTGATTAAAGAACCCCACTCCAGGTTGGGTGGGGGAAGAAAACAAAAGAGAAAATACTGGAAATACTCAACAAGTCAGGCAGCATCATCTGTCATGAGTGACATGGATTAACATTCCCGGTCAATGTTATTGGGTGAGTGGGGTATGCCGGATGTGGTTAAAAGGGAACTGTGTCCAAAGCATATAGGAGGTAATTATAGAAGTTGCCTTCGTGGGGTTATAGTCCAACAGTGTGCTCCCTTGGCTTGGGAGCAACAAACTATGGATTGTTCATGAGCAACTTAAACTAATTTTCTCCCAGAATAGACCAAAAGAGGCATTGAATGGAGAGTGATGCAACTTAACACAATCTGATACAATTTATATATCAGATGCACAAGATGACTATTATCAGGAAATGACCGGTCAAATTTCCAGAATGATGTAAAATAGTTTGGAAATGTGTGTTATCATATTTCACTCTGTGGCAAGTACATCACCAACCAAGCTAGCTGAAGCTATTGGTTTTGCCCCAATCTAACTGCTACACTCAGGTGCATTCTGTGTGGAGAGTAGATATATACGGCAGTTTGAAACCAAGAAAAAAAATCGCAACGATTTTAAAAAATGCCATGTTCTCTTATTTTTCTCAGAACAATTACTTTGTAAGACAATATTATTTGACTAGGTAAGGCAGCAGGTCATCAACTTTCATGAATACTAAGTAGGGCTTGAATACCAAATATTAAAAACAATAAATGGTGTACTAAATGGCTATGCCAATCGTAATAGACTCCAAAGGTAATCCATGGGAGATTTAACAAACAGAATTTGATGTCAATCTACAGAAAGTTATACACAGAAAGAATACTATGGCAAATGACTTCTTTGAAAAAGTAGCAGCTTTTAAGGAGCTTGGTTAAACAAGGCAGAAAGAGGGTGAAAGGTTTTGGGAGGGAATTTCACAGCTGAACAACTGAAGGTTCAGCTGCCAATTGTGTGCAATTATATCTGGCAATGATCAAGTACCCAGAATTAGAGCAGCAGAGATATTTCTGATTTCTGATAAAGGGCATTCCTCCTGAAGCAGCAAATCTGTTTCTCTTCCCGCCCAACTTGCTGACCGTTTTTATTGCAATGATCCTCAGGTACATCTGAAATGAGACTACAAAGAGAGGTGCAAGAACACAGCAGGATTTGAGAACAAGGTCTGGAAAGTACATTTTTAAAAATGTAACTCAAAATACTGCTGAACTGGAAGATGAAGTTGGGCTGAAAGTAAAGTGGTGAGGAGTGAATGAGATTGGCTTTGTCATGTCACAGGAAGTACAGTCATGGATGTAACAGCAGATTACAAAAAGGGAGGCAGTCCAGATCAGGGGAGATTTGACACACAGCCATATCACAAACTGGTGTGGTATGATCTCATCTGCAAACATAAGTCTGTACTAACAACAGTGTACAGAGTCTGTACTTATAATGATGTACAGATAACAAATCGCACAAGATAAACAAATAAAACACTGGAGTTCATTTCTAGGATTTGGAAAGAGTTCAGTGATACCCACAAACTAGATGTTTGACTGCAATTTAGAAACTTAGTGCTGGCTACATTCATCCCATCACACGTTTCAGGAGTTTGATAGAACTGACCAACTAGCTCCACCCATCTATTCTTTTCCCTTGGCTTGCAGTTTCCCCAAGGGATTAATGCAATTTTCTTCAGAAGCTGCCTCCACTTCCCTTTAAGGCAGTGCATTCCAATCATTACTCACTACATAAAATTTGACTTCCTGTCAACCTACATTTTAAAGCTCCTGCAGACACTTGCTGCAGTAATATTAAGTTTTAGTATTGCCGCCATTGAAAAAAGCTTAAAGAGACCCCTTCTGTTCATCTGTACCATTCATTCATTTAAAGATGTTCACTTTATTCTTCACAGTACCACACCCATCTCTGCAGCAAACAGGTCTGTGTGGATAGTATGACAATGCCACAAGGCGGTAGCAGTCCAGTACACACCAATCTGATCCACGGGACTGATTAAAACCAGCTGCTGACACTTGTTGGCCAACCACTGCAATAATTATTGGTATCCGAGGTCGGCAAGATGCACACATTTCAACTGTCAATCCACCTACTTGAAACACCCACAAATTACGTCAGGCCGAGAGCATCATATTTTCATTTTACTAAGTGCTGTTCACTACAGCAGATATCTGTGCAAAAACTGTCACATCGCAACAGCAAAACTCTGCACTTACATAATCCTTTAACGTACTGAATGCCCAGAGGATGTGAACAAAGGCTGAAAGATGAACAGTAAGCAAGAAAGGAGAATTTGCATTCCCACACACATTCACCCACCCAGGAATTCTTTACAGCCATTCCTCCAATTTACAGAAAGGATACATACTGGAAAACATTTCCTTAAGCAAATTTTGTAAACTGAAAAGACTAGGCGAAACGCACTTGGGCATTTTGGTAGTGCATTCCAATGTATGGAGGTACATGTTATTTGTTACAGTGAAATATAGCTTTGTCAAATCGGAGACATGTACCCCAAGAGTCATGGCAAAAATTCATAAATCGAGGAATTACTGTGATACCGATAAAAAATATGTTGAAACGTTGCTGTACAGTGGCCTGCCTACCGGCAGCATTACTCTTATCACTCGAGGCTCCAGGTATCACAAGCATTAGGAAGGCCCGTGTGTCTAAGTGTGCAGATAGACCTTTCTTCTGGAGGAAGATGTACAGATCAAGGCTCATGGTCAGGGGTGGAGTCAGTCAGGGCAAGAAGGAGAAGACAAGGGGATTGGGAAATGGATAAAAGCATTCAGAGACACGATCAGGGTGTAAAAGCATGCAATTTTAAAGGGGTTGATGGAACTAAAACTCCAAAAAGATTCAGAAACAAATCTTTGAAGGTGACAGGGTACCATAAACAGGTTTACAGAAACAATGGTTCAGAGTACGAAAGCAAAGTTGGCCCAATACTTACAAACCTACAAACCCATGGTTCAGCTTCTGCTGCAGCATCATGAACCAGACTCTATATCAGTTTAGGAATGTCAGGGTGTGAGTTAGCAAGGTCACACCCCCAATGAGGTCATGAGACTTAAGAGGTTAGATCAAAGTGGATGAAGGAGAAACTTAATACCGACATTCAGAATTAGGAAGGGGTTTTGCTTAAGTGAAAAAAGGAGACACTTCTATAGGTTGTGCAGGAACTGAGAGGCACAGGTGGATGGGTGCATTAGTCTTTGGGAAGTTGAGAGGACAGTTAGTAAATCACATGGGATTCTAGGCTTTATAAGTAGAGGCACAGAGAACAAAAGAAAGGTTACACTGAAACTGCATAAAAAACTGGTTAGGCCACTAATGTAGATCATGTCTATTTCATGGTGTACTTGAGGGAACATATGAAGGTCTTTGAGGTTGAATGGTTCCAGGGATGAGGGGCTTGCACTACAAGGCTGCTCTCCGGGAGCAAAGAAAGTTGAAGGGATGAAAAATCAAAACAACTGCAGATACTTCAGTACTGCCAAGGTCAGTTTTAAAAACCCAGAGTTGAGTTTAACCAACTTTCACTTCAGCTGGGGAGAGATGTCAAATCCAGGATAGCATATTTTCTTACTGGATATTTTCATTGAGCCTGAGAGGAAACAGTTGAATTAACTGAAGATTAAAAGCTGCAAATGCTGGAAATCTGAAAGAAAAATGGAAAAATAATGTTCAAAATACTCAGTAGGTCAGGTAGCAGCAGTGGAAAGAGACACAGAGTTAACATTTCAGGTCAAAAGACCTTTGGTCAGAACTTGTTTGATGAAGGATCTTTCACTCTGTGTTTTAATGTACATGTGACTGATAAATAAATATCTAAATTAAATACCTTAACTCTGTTTCTCTTTCCACAGATGCTGCCTGACCTGTTGAGAGTTTCCAAAGTTGAGGGGAGAGTTGACAGATGTACAGATGATTATGTTACAGGGGGGTTTGAGTTCCTCAAAAACTGTCCGGATCACGATTTTCCAAAATGTGAAGTTGCATCATCTGCACATGTCAAGAAATAAGAGTAAACAAAATAAATTGTGTTTACTTATTTACCTTATTCCCCCTCTCTTCCCCACCACCACACACACAAATTCCATGAGTCAGAGTCACACAGCACAGAAACAGACTCAACAGCCCAACTGGTCCATGTCAACTAAGCTGCCTGTCTCAGCTAGTCCTATTTACCCAATATCTCTCTAAATCTTTCCTATCCATATACCTGTCCTGGTGGCTTTTACAGAGAATTTTTAGCGAATGAGAGTTAATTTTATTCCACATCTCAAATTTATAGGTAGTGATTATTTAATTGTGCAATGGCAAATTTCCGTATGGGTCATCTGTGTAAGGTCAGGACAGATTTAGACAGGGCAAAATAGAAGTTAGTGCATCAGATAATAGTTCAAAAGATCAGAAAACTCATTTCTAATATGATAGGCAAAAGCCATGCTTTGGGGTTGGCGGGGCGGGGGGGAATGAGAGGATGAAGTGGAGTGAGAAGAAATAAAGAGACTGTATCAAAAAGAGAGTGGTATAATCTCCTGTGATGCAAGAAATCCTGTGAGTTGCATTTAAAAATAAATGATGCAGCATTTTGAAACACAGATTTATTGGCAACCTTCAGAAGGAATGGCTATGTTTGAAAAGAGGAAAAAAAACTGCTGGGTGATGGGAAGACAGTAGGGGAGAAATAGCTTTACAAAAAAAAAGACATTACGTGTTGATTGGCCTCCTTACAGTGCTGCAAGAATTAATGATTTGAAACAAGTCTTTTCCAAATGCAGTGAAACAGAATGGTTGACCTGAGGAAAATGGCTGACACAACAGCACCAGTTCTCAAAACAATGG
>JARFYF010000022.1:14833024-14845163 GCA_030265395.1 Rhina ancylostomus | reverse complement strand
GTAATAAAGTGACGGGGATGAGCAGAGAAAGGAAGAGCTGAAAGCAAGTAGTGGCAATAAAAAGATGAAAGAGGAAGAGGAAGAGTAAGTGAGATTCAATGGCAGGGATAAAAGAATGAGTGAGGAAAAAGTGGGAGTGGAGAGATAAAAGGATAAGGGAGGGAAATCAGAAGAAAATACTTAAGTGGTGGGAAACAAGGCTTCCCAAAACAGATGGAAAAAGCAAGAACTGAGCTCCTTGGATACAAGGTGGTGGAGGCACAGCGAGTGAACACACACACCAATGACAACAGACAGAAGACATCTAAAGAGCGTCTGGTAGGTTCTTGCCCCTAGATCCAATTAGGAGCAACATAAGTGGTTCTCAGGCTAAAAAACTGCAGCTTCATGGCAGATATTACAGCTTCAGAGTGCAGGCTGATCCAAAGTTTGGAGGGACAGGAACAGGAGCAGACTCAATCTGCAAGAGGCAGCATTGTAATATACTGACTGGAGCAGAAGTGGGAGGGAGCAGCAATGAACAATGATTTAAGCCAAGTTCACCCACTTCCCCACTCACATTTCCCTGTCAGTAATGAACTGAAGAAGACTTTCCGGAAGATCAACATGCTGGTGAAAGGCAAATGGCAGGGTGTCAATCATCCAATAAAGTGGCAGACAGTGTGTGCAATGCACAGATGGAGGGTTGCATCTCCTTGCATGATTGCATGTTGCATGCTCCACTCTGCTGCAATTCTTTCCATGAGAGAAGACAATGAGGCTGTGCCACACTTGCATGAAATAAATGCCCTCAATCTCTCTGCAAGTGTGCAGATTGTTCTGGCAGATATTCCAAGTGCATTCTCTGGTGCTGCCTTAAATATTCTGTTCCTGATCAGTGCCTGGGGTATAATATCCGCATCCACTTGAGCAGGGTTCAGATAATCTTGCACCCTTTAATGTAGGCTCCATACTCGTGAACTCATCTCCACCATGTGAAGTGCACACCGTGTAAAAACACAATCACCACGTACCACTGTAACTAGAAATACCAATAAATAAGGCCAATAAAAAGGAGGCAAAGTAAATCCTTGCATTTATTTCTGGATCAGACCATACTCTGATTACCTGGTTGCTATATTATAATACATAGAAGCACTTGAATTGGATTGAAGAATTATAATAGCAAAAACACAAAATTATACTAAACAGGAATCGATAAACTCAGTGGGTTTCTTTTCTCTTACAGGTAAGCAGCCAAAGGATAACCTAATAGAGGTCTTGAGTTGTTCTGGTAGAATTTTCACTCACAGAGAAGGGCTATTTCCACTTGTGGGATGGTGTCAATATCAGGTACAGAATATGAAATATGGAACTCGGAGGAAGCTACTTAATCCATGCAGTGGAAAAGATTTGGATCTCACTGTCACAGGGAGTAGTTGAGATGAAGAGTACAGGTGCCTTTAAGGGGAAGCTGGGCAAAGGTTTGAGGGAGAATGAAAGATTAGGGTAAGGAAGAATAGATGGCAAAAGCCTTGGTGAAGCATAGCAACATTGGGTATAGCAGGAGCAGACTGTTTAGTCCCTCAAGTCTATTCTGTCCTTCATTTAGATCACAACTGATCTTTTACCTTAGTGCCACCTTCCTGCGGTAACTCAGTGTCCCTCATTTCCCTTAATATCCAGAAATCAATTGGTCTTCATCTTGAAGCTACTTGCTAACAGAGCCCCCACGGGCCTGAGCTGGAAAGATTCATTAGTTCCAAAGATTCATTTGCATTGGCTGAAGAAACTTCTCACCTCAGTCCGTGTGGCTAACACTCACTTAGAGACCATGATCCGTGATTGTCCACACACCAGCCAAGAGAAATATGCATTGACCCTGTCAAGGAAGGAGGAGGTTGGATTCATTTTTCCTCCCTCCACAGTTACTGCCTGACCTGCAGAGTATTTGTAGCATTCCCTCGCACTGCAGATTTCCAGCAACTGCAGTGCTTTTTCTCTCATAATTCCATCATTTTTTTCTGCATTCTCAGTCATCCCCTACTATGTATAACTCTTCCAGGCAACATTGCTTGAGGCTATCGCAATGATTATGGCTTTGAGCTTGTACGCATCCGGCTCTTGGAGATATACCGCAGTCCTTTTGATTCATTCTATGATGTGAGCTTCGCAGGCTCAACCAGCATTTAATTGCTCATCCTTAATTGCCCCTGAGAAGATGGTGGTGAGCTGCCTTCTAGAACGACTGCAGTCCTTGAGGTGTGGGTATACCCACAATGCTGTGAGGGAGAGAATTCCAGGATTCTGACCCAGTAACAGTGAAGGAATATGATATTAGGAATATGGAATATGATATACAGTCTAATGATATTTCCAAGTCAGGATGGTGTGTGGCTTGGTGGGCAACTTCCAGGTAGTGCTGCTTCAATACTTTTGTTGCCCTTGTCCTCCTAACTGGTAGAGGTGGTGGGTTTGGAAGGTGCTGCTTAATGAGTCTTGATGAGTTGCTGCAGTGCATCCTGTAGATTGGACACACTGCAGCCACTGTGCATCGGTGGTGGAATGAATGAATGGTTGTAGATGTTCTAAGCTTTGTGCAATGACCTGTGCCAAGTTGGTGCTGGATGCCTCCATACTTCTTGATGTTAGGCAAAGGTGTACACACCAAGCATTCCTCTATTTTCTGGCGCATCACACCTGCAGTATTGAGCTAACCAACCACACTGAGGACCTGGGGCCTGTGCAAGAACCTCTCCAACTTACCATTAATGGAATGTTTGGGAATGAAAAATTAATGTCTTATTAACATAATGTAAATACTGCAAGCCAGTCTAATGATATGCTTGGTGCAGTGGATGCTGACAGTTGATTGTTCAATTACATGTGTTACAAATAAAGTACGTTTTTTTGCAAAAAAAGTGATGTTCATCATGAATAAATAAACTCTTTCAAATAAAATAAATCTAATTTTAATTTCTCCCAGCCCAAAGTAGAGCACCTTCAATTTCAGCTGAATAAACAGTGAAATTCTGATGGCTTAGGCTGCGATCATAATTACTCTTCATGCAAACACCTTAGTCACTTATATTATAGAATGTACACAAGTGAGCGCTATCACGAGAGAGCATAAGTAGTTGTTGATCCCTCATTAACTAAATGATTGCCTTTGTCAACACAAATCAGTTTTGTCAGTAACTAATGAGGGGACAATGGTAATGTCTGAAAAACAATTATTGTAAGTTAATCTTTGATATTGTAGTATGTAAGGAACTAAAAACAGAATAGGACCAATTGGTCACTCCATGCTATTTCTCTACAGTCACTTCCAACCAAAGGCTCTTTAGACAATTTTCTGTGAACTTTATGCCAAGATTTGCTCTGCAGTAAATCCAATACAACAATAAAAGCATTCCTGCAGTCAATTAAAAAAGATTTAAAATGCATGAGGATCACATGTAAAATCTTACCTCAATAAACATGTAGAGAGAGAGAAGCATCACTCCAAGGTTGTATATGATTAAGTGACCCCTGAGAGAGAAGGCAGGTTTTTCCCTCATATACTTTGTCCCTAGCCATATGGTAGATAGATAGAATAATGTAAGGAAGAATGTAGGTAAATAGGAATCCAGCAAAGCCCAGCCTCTAACCCTGGGATCTGAAAATGAAAAAGAAAAGTAATCACCACATGTTACAACTGCAGCGTGCCAAAAACTTTCTTCATCACCACGTCTACCTGTGACTCCATTTTCAGGGGACCATGTACCTGAACTCCAAGGTCCCTCTGTTCTACAACACACCCCACGGCACTACCATTATGGAATATATAAAAGGAAAAAAAAACATTCCAGCAACATAGCTGAACAATCTTTGCTTGTCTGGTTGAATCTTCATTTTTTCTTGGTCACCAATCTGATAAAATTTTTGTGAATATTTCAATATCACAGCATCAACATCAGTTGCTGAATTAGCAAATTTCCACATTAAATAAAATCTAAGTGGGCAGCATTATCTGAGGCAACACACACAAAATACTGGAAGAACTCTGCCGGTCAGGCAGCATCCATGGAGGGAAATGAACAGTCAACGACTGGAAAGAATGAGGGCAGAACAAGCTGGAATGTCAACTGCTCATTTCTCTCCATAGGTGCTGCCTGACCTGCTGAGTTCCTCCAGCATTTTGTGTGTGTTGCTCCAGATTTCCAGCATCTGCAAAATCTCTTGTGTCAACATTACCTGAGGCTCAGTCTTATCTTTTGAATGCGCAACAGTTGAAGGTGGTACTCAACCTACAGGGAGAAAACTGCTTCTGCTCTGTCCCTCCAATGTATGGCCAGAATTAAGGATGTTCACTGGTGATTGCCTAGTGCTCAATAGCATTTGCAGTTCTTTAGATAATAGTCAGTGCCTATGTGAAACAAGCTCATTTGGACTGATGGTGACAGGCAATCAGCATCACAGCAAAACAGGATCCACCCAGATGACTTTGACATTCAATGGCATTATCATCATTGACACTTCCACCACTGATATCCAGAGGGCTCCCATTGTTGAGGAAGGTAAATGGACCATGCGCAGAGTAGCCAGAGATCAGACATTCTGCTCTGAGTGACTAACCACCACCCGCAAACACAACTCAAAAAGCGTCTCTGCCATCCATACAACACAAAAATGGGAATTGTGATGCTTGCCTATGAGAATGAAACATCAACATACTTAAGGAACTTAACGCCATCCAGGTCATAGCAGCTCCCCATCCACCACCTTGTATTATTCCTCCCACCACAGGACGACATGGCTACAGTGCGTACTTCTACAAGATGCACAGCAGCAGCTCACCAAGTCTTCCTCAACATCATGCCCCAAAGACACAAGTTGCACCACCCAGCAGACAGATGAAAGCACCACTGACTCCAGTCACACACAGCATCCTGACCTGGACATGTCACTTATCCGCTATTACTGAGCCCAAATTCAGTATCTCCCTACCCAATGGTTTGGATGAAGAGTCAAAGACCGAAAATGTTGGTGGTTTCTCTTTGCCTGACCTGCTGAGTGATTGCAGCATTTTCTGTTTTTGTTTTAGACTTCCACCACCTGCAGTTTTTTGATTTCCCTACCTAACATTGCTATGAATATACCGATCAGTGGTTCTAGATGGCAGCTCACCAGATCCTTTCTCTAGGGCAAATGAGGGTGGCAGTAAATGCCCGTATCATGTGACTTAATTAAGAATCAAAAGACAGAAAAAAGACCAAAGCACTTTGAGGCTTCAGCCTCTTTCAAATAGAATCAGTGAACTAAGGACTTTGAGGCAACACAGGGTGAGGGATTATGAATCCTGTGACAAAGACATTCATAGAACGTAGAAGAGTACAACACAATACAGGCCCTACGGTCCACAATGTTGTGCTGACCTTTAAACCTCTCCTAATACTATCTAACACCTTCCTCCCACATATCCCTCTATTTTTAAATTCTTCCATATGCTTATCTGGTAATCTCTTGAATTTGACCAATGTACCTGCCTCCACCACCGTCCCAGACAGTGCATTCTACGTCCCAACCACTCTCTGGGTCAAAAAACCTTCCTCTGATGTCTCCTTTGAACTCCCCACCCATTACTTTAAAGCCATGCCCTCTTGTATTGAGCATTGGTGTCCTGGGAAAGAGGTGCTAACTGTCCGCTCTATCTATTCCTCTTAATATTTTGTACACCTCTATCATGTCTGCTCTCATCCTCCTTCTCTCCAAAGAGTAAAGCCCTGGCTCCCTTAGTCTCTCCTCATAATCCATACTCTCTAAACCAGGCAACATCCTGGTAAATCTCCTCTGCACCCTTTCCAATGCTTCCACATCCTTCCTATAATGAGGCGAGCAGAACTGGACACAGTACTCTAAGTGTGGTCTAACCAGAGTTTTGTAGAGCTGCATCATTACTTCGCGGCTCATGAACTCAATCCCACGACTTACGAAAGCTAACATCCCAGAAGCTTTCTTAACTCCCCTATCCACCTGTGAGGCAACTTTCAGGGATCTGTGGATATGGACCCCCAGATCCCTCTGCTCCTCTGCACTAGCAAGAATCCTGCCATTAACTTTGTACTCTGCCTTGGAGTTTGTCTTTCCAAAGTGTACCACCTCACACTTCTCTGGATTGAACTCCATCTGCCACTTCTCATTATTCTTTAAAAAGTAGATGTCGAATTTTATTTTTAAATTGGTTTTTGAACATTGGGAAAATTGTGATAGTCTTGACAGACTGCAGAACTGGGATAAAGCTTGGCTGTCTGTCAGATCTTTCCAGTGGAATTTTGTGCAGCTTGTCCTGGCCATCCACTTCACCAGATTCTGTTATTCAACCCCACTAAGTTTGGTGTCTTTGATCGGAGAAGCAAGTTTGAATGAGGTGGGGATGATGGACAGTCGGCCCCACTTTAGGATGATAAGCCAGTCTCACCTTGAGTAGAAGTATCTCAAATTCTCAACCAAACCAGCAAACACTGGATCTCAACACACGTGTTGATGCCCATCTCTGGAATTTGATACAAACAGTAAACAAATGTGTTTGAGTGCATTTGCTCTAAAATTATTCCCTCTGTAGGATTCCAATGACAACTAGCAGAATGCTATCAGAAATTTTCAACACCCAAAAGCTCTTTTGACTTTATTAAATTGTAATATTCAAGTTTTGCAATTCTCAAACAGAACATTGTGGCAATTTGTATGACCACTAAAAGTGTAAAATAATAGAGGTATCCATGCTCTCTTTATGGATAGGCAGTGAAACAGCATCTAAGTTGCAAAACTTAGGCTTCAGATTCCTGTCCAATTTCTGTCTGAACTTTGTAATAAAGGACTTCCACAATGTGGTATATTTACTGTCATTCTTCTGGAGAATTGGTGAATCAAGCTGCAACAATTCCTTAGAATTAACATGAAAGTCTTCCTTGGAACCCTGCATAGATCCATCCTGCCTCAACTTTACCATCATATCTGTTGCCCCTTGGTGGAGTCACATGGGTGTAAGAATATAGAGGGTACTCAGTTCCCTGCTTCAGCTTTACTTTCAGCCAGTTCTTCTGTCAGACCACCCTTTCAACATCATTTTGCAAGCAAGTTGCCATTTTCTCCAAATTAAGAGGAAAAGAAACAATTTTTTTTTGTTTTTAGAACATCCCTTTCTCAGGCTGAATTAGATTTAACAGCTTGTGTAACACAGAGCTGAACTTCAAATCCAGCATTTATTCAATGCTATTCTATTTACTGCCATGCTTTCGTTCCTCTGGCCAAATCGCTTGATCATAATCCTCTCACGTGGACAGTTTAACGCAATTGACTGTCAGTTTTTTTTAAACCGGAGTCATTGTAGAATGACAAGAGCACCTTAAGCCCCATGTATTAAATTTAAAATCTTCAGCATTGCTTTCAATTCATCCATGACTTCACCCAACCCTATAGAGGCAACATCTTTCAGACTTGGACTTCCTCTGAAACCCCATCCACTGTTAACTGCCCTGACTGTCAAGGTGAATGGTGGAATCTGGGGAAGTTGTGGCAAGAATAAAATGGGAATAGTGTAAATGGGTGCTTGATAGTCAGCATGGACTCGATGGTTTGAAGGGCCCTATTTCCATTCTGTATGACACCATGACCTTCCTCTTTTGTATTCTTTTCATTCTCCCCCTGATCTAACACAAAAGCCTCAACCCACTCCTGCAATCCGTACCCCGATATCCTCTGCCCATCCTTTACCTCAGCCTTAAAGTCCATAAAACAAATCATCTGACCATACACTTGATTAATTCTTCTGAGCATTTCTTTGACAGGGTGCTTGTTTTAGTGTCTGTGTCAGTAATGGGTAGTTCCACTGGTGTCATCAGCAATGCTACTGCAACATAGCAGAATATCCAGTAACCTAACTGCATTGTTCACTGAGCATTCCCTAATCAATATGCCTTCCAGAAGTGGATTTGGGACTGAGAAATGAAACATTAACTGCTGGTGTGTGAATTTTCAAAATTCTCATGTGCCTCATTCAATTCAACCTTAAGAGAAATTCACAGGAGGTAATAATTAACAGCAAAACACTGAATAGACTGGAGCTCTGTTCTTTAACACAAGGAAGAGGAATATTGACATGATTTTGTAAAGTAGCCCAAAACTACAACTCACAAATGTAGACAGTCATTAATAAATCCATCAGGGAATTCAGAAATGATTTTTACCCAGAAAATGCAACTCACCACCACACTGACTAATAGTTCAAGACCCAGGCTTATCATCCTTCTCAACAAGAACAGGATGGTAAACCTGGCCTCATTGGCAAAGTCTCCATCCCATTAATAAAAAACAGCTACATAAAAAGGGAAAGTAATGGGAGGTGATGAGGATAGGAGAGGTAAAGGGTTAGAAGGCAGCTTGTGTGGTGTGTAATTGCTATATGGAATAGATGGGATAAGTTTCTGTCATGCAAAGATACTTTGAACATGAAATGAGAATAAACATGTAGTACATTTGGTTCAGCTGTAGTCATATCATGAATTCAGATGGATCAACAATTTAAGTGGGTCAAAGCAAGTTGAAATAGTTGCATGTGGATGTATAACCACATTAGAATACTTGGCCTTCTACAAACAGTTTCATTTCAGTAACTATTTTGGAAAAAGGAGAGGTGATCCGTTTCTATTTTAACAACTCTTGTCAGTCATACCACCAGTCAATTAACAATGAAGCCTACAGTACGAGACCGACTGAAGCAAACATCTATTGAAAACCTCCGTCAGTGGGTGGATTAACTCGCTGCTCTTCAAATGAGTTATCAACCAGCAGAACCAACTGAAATTTGACAGAAGCAATGAAGACCAGAGCTGGAAGGTAGGGATATCCTACAGGTTGCAGAACATTTTTTGGGTTTGCCATCTTAGTCATAACAAAGTCAAAGCGTATCATAAAGTTAGAACACATTGAAAGCAGGCATATATCAACACTGACAACTGGTTAATTGACAATTTAAGCAGTGCAAATCAGTCTTACATCTGTACCCCTTTAATTTAGTAGCCAGTTGGACCTTAGTAATAAATTTTCTAAAAAGTTCATTTTCTTTTCAAAAAATAAAGTCATGTAGTAAAATATCAGGCAGATTGGGAATGAGCACAGATTGAATTCCACAGCAACTTTCTATCTACTGGATGCATACAAAATGTGACAAAGATAATGATGGTCATGTTCTGCCAAATCACTTTGTAGGAACAGGAAATAAAGCAAACAGCCTCTCATAACATTTCCTAAAAAGCTGTAGAATACAAGGAGAGCAAAAGAAATATAGAAGAACATTTGTTAGGTGCAAAACCTCAAATAAAACCATTAAGATCTATTAGATTCTTTTAGACCCTGGTGACCCCTTTGTGCATCTGAAACACAGTGAATCTCAAAGTTAACTGTGGATTGTAGGTATAGAGTCACTTTCTTCTGCTCCCTCAGGATCAAGGATATACGCTTCCTTTGAGTTTTGTGGGCTCTGAGTTGTCTAAAGGGACCAATGTGGAAACTGCAGACCCTTTCACATTGGGCATGTATATGGATGGCTTGAGAGGTGGTTTACTCTTTCTGACATTTGCAAAGGCCTCTGTGTGCTTCTAATGTACGGACTTGAGGTTCTCGATATCATCCCAAATCTTCTTTCTCTGCATTGATCAGTTATAGTCCAGACATTCCCAGGAGTCAGTGGCAATACTGCATTTCTTCAAGGAAGCTTTGAGCATATCCTCTAATCTTTTCCTCTGTCTCGCCTCCCCTGACAGAGTCCAGAATAGAGTGCTTGAGTCTGGTGCCAAGCATGCAAATGATGTAACCTCCTCATATAACTGGCTGAATGTAACTAGGGCCTTAGTGTTGGGCCTTTTGGCTTGGAAGAGGGCATTGACATCGGTTTGCTTATCCTTCCAGTAAACTGAGGAGAGACAACTTTGGCAGTATTCATATTTTGACTTGAATACAAGAAACACATCTGTGCCTTTCTAATATTAATGCATGAATAGAGTGCCTTTAATGCAGCTACACTGCCTCAATTTGTCTGGCATACACCAATGTTTACCATTTGTTAGTAAAAAGTCCCAGACTTAGGACAGGGGTTCAGGGTTGAAACAACTGGTGCAGAAGACAGAACACAGAAATAGAGCTCCAAGCATCTTTGGATAGAAAATGCATACCTCTGCCCCTGTTCCCCACATCTATGATACAAGAAAACTAAAAGGATTTCAATAATATCGTGAAAATGAACATCATTTTAATCAATACAACTCTTCTGTGGTTTTAATACAGGGATCAACATAATGCCTGAAGTGTAAGGGACAAGTTCTGTCCTTTATTGACAGTGATGATCATCTGTTATTGCACCACATGTGGTATGCCCACTCTACAATTTTGTGGTAAGCTTCGATAATACTCAAACCTAAACCACAAATCATGCCAATTCTCAATATTTAAACAAAGTAGGCGTACAAGCTGAAACACATCATTATAGCAAAGATTCAATTTTGTTTTACAGATATTTCCTTTTCCAGACCTCTGCTGAAAACAAATCATAACACCTTTTGTTTTAGAAAAGTCAATCAAATTTCAAAGCCTATTTTCACAATGTATTAACTTTTCTTGAACATTTCCAGCAGTTCATATGGACAATGTTTCACTAACATTAGGCAGATCCTTATTTTCAAATCCCTCCATCTTCAGATGTCTTCTGTACTATTCTGCAACCCTACACAAAATCTCAGTTTTGGTGTCTTGTCCATTTACAGTTTTCACTACTTGATGACTTGTCATACATCTTTCCAAGCAGACCACATCCCTTTCTTCCTGAGCCCATTGGAACAAACATCATTGAGAGCAAACTGATGATGTTCCCTCCAATCCTTGTCCTAATCTGCATTTTTTTTTAAATTTGCAGGTCTGAAACTCTCTCAAGCTTGAATACATTTGATGACCCAGCTTCCACAGCACCCTGGAGAAAAGAATTCCAAAGATTCACAAACCTGAGAAGAAACTTAGCCTAATCTCAGTCTGAAATGGACAACACCACCCACCCCATCCTCAGGCTGTGCCCCAGTTTTAGATACTCCAAGAGAGAAAATATTCTCTGGCATCTGTTCTGTCAATCTGCTCCCCCTTGAGATCTTAAATGGTTCTATATTACTTCCCACTTTTCTAAATATCAGAGTGAGTAAAGGCCAAAACCACAATCTTTTCCCCAAAAATCTTCAAAACTATAATCAATCCAGTGCAAACACTCAGTGCACTGTCTCCAAAGCAGGCCTATCCTTCCTCAAATAAAGGTGATCCAAACTGTACATATAACAGTACAGAACAGGAACAGACCCTACAGCCTGTGATGTACATGTGGAACACAATGCCAAATTAAACCAAATCTCTTCTGCCTGTACATGATCCATATCCCTCCATATTCATGTGTCTAACAGCATCTGAAATAACACTATCATATCTGCTTCCACCACTACCCCTGGCAGCCCATTCCAGACACTTACCACTCTCCGTGTAAAAAATCTTTCCCCCACTCACCTTAAATGCATGTCCTCTAGTGTCTGACATTTCTACCCTGTCTACACTTCTCATAATTTTATGAACTTCTATCAGTACTCAGGGTGTGACCTCAAAGTCCAGTTTCTCATAGTCGACCTTCTACACTGAGTGGGCAACTATTCCCTCCAACTAAATTCAAAGACCAAGCTATCATCTTTGGTCCTCAAAAATATTATTTTCTACCAAGTGACTCCATCCATCTCCCTGGAGAATGGCTGAAACACAGTTGTGACCTTCAGTGTCTTTAATGAATCGAGCAGCAAATCTACATTGCTCAACACTACCAATGTCTCAACTCAACTGCTTCCAAGCTCTCATCCATTCCTTTGTTATCTCTTGACTTGACTCTTCCAACACATTTCTGACTGCCTCCCCACACCCCCAAATCCTAATTTGTAAAATCCCATCGCTCCTGCACTTGGGAGCGCACATTGGCTTTCATTTGATCAACACCTGGTTAGACAATTGTCAAGTACGTCTATGAGCTATGGACACTAGAGAATCATGGACTGATTAGGGACAGCCAGCATGGCTTTGTGAAGGGAAGATCTTGCCTCACAAG
>JARFYF010000022.1:14735282-14745673 GCA_030265395.1 Rhina ancylostomus | reverse complement strand
TGTGTGTCCATGTGTGTGTGGTTGCAGTGTGTGTGCATGCGATGTGTGTGTGGTTGCAGTGTGTGTCCATGTGTGTATGGTTGGAGTGTGTGTATGTGTGTTTGTGTATGGTTGCAGTGTGTGTGTGTGTGTGTGTGTGTGTTCACGTTTGTGTGTGTGCTAACTCTGTACAGGGAGAAAGTGGTTGCCAGTCATCTCAGACCTCCTTGCCATGGACCATGACCTCATTCTGTCAGGATCATATGCTAGTTGGTGTGCAAGTTCCACCTCACTTTATAAAAAAATCATTCACAGAGCACATTCCTATCCTCAGGATGAAATTCAGAACCTGACACATCAAGACTCTTAACATCCTCAAACACAGCAGAACTGAATATCACTCTAGTATCATTGCCCCAAAACTCATATGTTTTGTCAATGAAATCACCGTCCTGCTGAGGATAAAGAGTGAACCAGATCAAAGGAGAACATGATGAGTGCACCTTCTTCTGGAGGAGGAATGACACCTTTTGATTAGCCAACAAAAATGTGCCTACTTAGTGTTTCAGTGACTCTCCATATGGGATAAGCAAATATCTCATCACCCTCTAGTTCATTTTTGCACTGAACCAGCATATCACAGTGATCAGCGCATAAACCTGGATGCAATGGATGAGGTAAAAGTCTTAAACTTTTCCCGGCTAGTGTCCCAATGGGAAACAAATTGATCCTCCTTTGTGTCTTCAATGTTAGAATCAGGAAAAATAGAATCTCTCAAAAGTTGTGATTGGTGAGGAGGAAGTAAAGAAACCTGAATCCAATGGAAAAAATACTTAGAACACAGCCTTGTCATAACCAACACCCTGCTTCATCAAAAGACTTCACGGCAACACCCTTAACCTAAGCATTAGCATCTGCTAGATCAATTACCATGTCAGTGAGGCACTGCAAAGAAGTCCTCATCACTTCCATCATGACAAGTGCCATTAACAGCTACAAGTCACAGCAGTTATTCCAGTCCAGCATCAGATGATCCAACCCTTGGTGGAGAAGTCCTTCTAATCGATGGCATCATCTACATCATAGATGAAAAGGTCATGGCTTTGGATCTTGGAGATGCCGTAATCTTGAATAATTTCAAGAAAAGATTTGTTTGATTTCAAGAATTATAGAAGGTCTCCTGGTTGTCTGCTGCAGGAAAATTCAACTCCTCCCACTGGCAGAAGAGCTTCTCCTGAAGTTGCTATACCAATTCTGTCCATCAAAAAGTACAAAGGATATAATCTTTGCCACACGAGAACACCAAGGAAAATGTAGAGACAGCACCAACCATTATATATGGCCTTCTTCAACCTCTCAGTAGCCTTCCATTCAGTCAACTGAGTGGGATTATGGAGAATTCGTCAAAACAATTCCATTATCATTTTATATCTGCAAGTCGCAATCCAAAGGAAGGGGGCCACCACAGTCTCAATACCAATGCATACAGGGGCAAGGCTGTGACATTGCCGCCAGTTTTGATGAGAGATATCAAAATGAGGAGTGACCTGGACATCAATAAGCATCCTGAGTGTCCAGAATGGGTGCAGACAGGCACCGTGGACAAACAGTGGAAGTAGAGCACACATCTCAAACCAGCCCACCCATCCACCTCTCAAGCATCAACTGCCCCACCTGTGTATCCCTTGCCATGCACATCAGCTACCTCATAACCCACAGAAGTGGAAAAGAAGCAAATCATCTGAAATTCCAAGAAGAAGTGAAGCAAAGCATAATAAGAACCTTGTGATTACCTGATTGAACTGCGAATCAGCATTCATTTGACAAGCAGGACTATTTATTAATTAAAACATAAGGAAATTCATAAGGAGTAAATTACAACAGAAAGAAATCTAAAATGGTGAAGAAATCAGTCCAGTATGATCGCTCTGCAATTTAAGTCTACCATTATATGAAAATGGAATACATTTGTGTCAATGTGTCTGATGCATGTTCTTAAAAAAATGATCTCAGATGTATTATTTGCATTGAATGGGGCCCACTGCCAATCAAAGCAAGTGAAATTGTGGATACATCCATTGCAGCCACTCTTTGAGATGTAGTCTGGGTTTATAATGTTCTACTGTAGAATTTTCATGTTGAATAGCAGAGCAACAGAACTCTGAAATAAGCTTAGCCTTCGTCCTTAATCATTTCCCAAACACTTTTTAATATATACCATAAAGTAAAATCATGCAGACATTATTATTTTTAATTTTTTTTAGTTCTATAATTTCAAGACCGTCCATCTCCTGGGGAGTCTCCCCGTGCCCACAGGACTGTTCTTTATGTCTAATGATGTTGAAAGGAGAGTTCTTAAGATCATCCCTTTTCTCATGGTGTCATGAGTCTATGGAAGACACAGCAGCCTTTAATCACCATAGAAAGTGAAGTAATAAATGATTTCATTATCCATAATGAAAAAACCTGGATTGACCTTACTAGCAGTGTCTTTTTTCTTTCAGTAGCTGCATTTTATAATCTTCCTACCTGCGCTAATTACTGTCCTGACTTTGGCATGTAGGTTACTTACACAGATGCAAATGCACTTCATAATCCGAGGTGGTTGTCTTGGAAGCAAGATGTGATCGCAAACTGCAAGGAATCAATTTGAGCAATGCACTCACTCTCTAACCACATGCTTTTCAAGGTTAATGTTTGTCTCAATTTCTTTTGATAAGTCAACTTTGCAGCAACCAAGATGAAGTTCTTTGAAGGTTACCATTCTAAACTAGGAAGCCAATTTGCAAACAGTAAGCATCCACAAACAACAGTGCAATAATAACCATGATTTTAATGATGCTGTTTGAGGAATAAATATTGACTAGGAAATAGAAGAGAATTATTCTACATTGCTTTGAAGCAGTGATTTTTATATTTACCTGAGAGGGCAGGTGGGTCCAGTCGAATGGCCAGTCCAAAACAAGGCCCTCTTTCAGAGCAGTACTCATCAGCATTGCCTGATGTGAAACTTAAACCCACAACTTTTGAACTGCAAATAGGCTGGCGATGCAACTGACGCTTCTGTTGTATATCTGATTCTCTGCAAACTAAACAATACCACTGCTGTTTCACTTGCAAAGTGGACTATTTATAGAGCTACAAAATCGTTAATTTTAGTAGGTTGTAGTAAGAATTCTTCTCTTTACCTTGAAGAGTTAAATTCCCCAGGACTTTCAGCAAAAAAAAATGAATATGTTGCTTACAGTTAAGGACCACCTACAGGGATAAACATTAAGTTTTTAATAGGCTTATTTTTATCTCTGTGCCTCATTTCCCCTCCATCTGGATATTGTCCTTATAGTTTTGAAGTGATTTTTTTAACGTAATTAGATTTTTTTAAAAAATATGCATTTCCCGAATGAATTGAATATTGAATTATATGTGGCTAAGAGGTAGCTACAAGGTAGTAATTCAATAGAGTTGTGCTGTGCATCAGCAGAAACCTAGGATTAAACTATAAATATATTATACTTGTTTTGAAATTCACTTGACTGATTCAGTATTCAGTAATGGATATGGGGCAACAGCCTGTCTTATAAAAGCTTATTTATTTTACGTTCCCTTGCATTATAAATTATTGACCAACATGAGGAATTATGACTGAAACAGAACTGAAAGTAAAAGCTAAAGATAGACATGGTTCTGTGGCAGGAACTAAGCAATAACATATGCAGCCACACAACTCTGATCCTGTGAAACAAGGTGGGCTTGATTTTTAATCCGGTCACTTTCATTTGCCCTGTTGCAATTGCTGAAAAACACTTATAGCAAAGGAACGAAGTATCAGCAAGTAAATAAGCTGTGAGTGTCATCACTGCCTCTTAGCTAGATGGGTCAAGTTTCTCTCCATTGACTTGAGCACAGATTTCGAAGCTGATATCTAAATAGAGGACTCTTGCCCAGTTGGAAGCATCATATTCTAGACAAGATATGAAACCCAAGCCCTGTTTGCCTTCACGGGTGGATGTGAAATGATTGACAAATATTGGCAAGAAGAATACATGCAAGCTGTGCTTAAACCTCCAAAATATACATGCATAAACCTCCAAAATAGTGCTGGGGATCTTTTACATCTGCCTGAGAGGGCATACAGGGCTTGGGTTTAGTATCTTATAATCATTATTTTGCTGTTTGTGGGAGACTGTTGGATATAAATTGGATGCCTTATTTCTTACAAGATTGAATGCAATAGAAAAGTAGTTGTAAAACACTTTGGGATGGTATGAAAGGTTTTAGTATGTGAAACATTTTAGCAAGTCCTTTACCATCATGTTAGAGGTATACTTAGAAACCTGTGCTCTTTGACAGAAGAGTGGACTGGAGGTTTATTTTAATGGAATCCTTCCCTGCAGTTGAGTGCTAAGTAACTAAAATTACTTCAGAAAAGGAACTTCCTTAGAAAGTAATAAGACATTTTATCAATCTGCTTATGTCAGGAGTGATGTTCTGAATAACAGTCAGGTGTATTGTCATTCAACCTATCCCTGCAAAAGGCTACCACATAATCAGAAAGAATTATCACAGTCATCCTTAGGTTAAATTAGAAACATTAATTTACTTTTAAAGTAATATTTTGAGATGGCAATTATTCTCCATTTATTAATATTTATCTGTTTATTAATTTATTTACCTGACAGCACTGCAAACATCTATAAGCATATGCTGCATGATATTCAACTGAAAAGAGCAAGTCATAACAGATGAAATATGCAATGTATAAATAGAAGACTGACTGCAGGTTAGGGACCAACAAGAGAACACAATACAGAGGAGATAAAACTCGGATGTTCCTCTTGTGGGGCAGTGCTTCGATTCAATTCTCTCTAGTGCCAGCTATGCTTTTGATGCGTAATGTACTGGTATGAAAGCAACCAGCTCCATAATAGCATTTGCGTGAGCAGACGGTTCATATTTTAAAACATTTACTTTGTGAATATAATTTCCAATTATACTTGCTGACTGGGAAAGGCCGGAAGAATGATGACCAGTTTAGTTCACCACCTCAGCATCCTTGGCCAGTCATCCACAGACCTAACCTGGGCGCAAGTGTACAACCTTGGCTGCCTTCCAGTCCTCTTCCGACGTAGGCCACTGTCCTTGGATCAGTGCTCCACTTGACATCACAACCAATACAGAAAATTTGGCAGCTGGGGGGCAGCCAGATTGCAAATGTCAACTGAGATTAGGATTTAAACCTAATTGATTATAACCAGAAACTGCTGGAAGCACTCATCAATTTGAAATGTTACTGCCACCTTCCTTTCTCCACAGATGCTTTCGAACTCCTTAGTGGTTCCTGTGTTTTCTGGATTCTATTTCAGACTTCCAGTAGATGCAATAATTTGCTTCCTAGTTTACTTGATTCTCTTTTACTTAGACAGTCTCTCTGAATTTAATCCAACTTATGTCCACACCAGTTCTGTGGGTTCTGAGCTGGCTGATGAGGCCAATGTTCGACCCGCAGACTCTGCCATGGGTCGGGGAGGTGGTGTTTGATGGAAGAGGTGTGTGAGGAGCATGGAAGATAGTCAGGCACTCTCACCAGTCCATCATCCAATATGCTCCTAGTGCATTGTAATCTGCTGGAATCATAGGACACAGCCAGCATAGGAACAAGCCATTTCAGATCAGCTCGTCCATGCTGACTGCAATGCCTATCTACACTATTCCTATTAGCCCACATTAGGCCTGTATCCATATACACCTTTCCTATCCAAGTACCTGCCCAAATGCCTTTCAGACACAGTAATTGTACATACCTCAACTATAGCACTCCATTCCAGGCAACATCCTGGTGAATCTCTTTTCAGAATTATACTAAATAAGATAAGGTAAGATATCTTTATTAGTCACATGTACATCGAAATGCGCAGTGAAGTGCATCTTTTGCACAGAGTATTCTGGGGGCAGTCTGCAAGTATCACCACACTTCTGGTGCGAACACAACATGCCCACAATTTCCTAACTCGTATGCCCTTTGGAATGTGGGAGGAAACCAGAGCACCCAGAGGAAACCGATGCAGACACGGGGAGAACAAACAAACTCTTTAAAGACAGCAGCCTGAATTGAACCTGGATCACTAGTGCTGTGAAGCATTACACTAACAGGATGGTGAATAGAGATCCCACCATGGTCTTCAGAAGGGAGTCAGGCAAATAGATAATGAAGAAAAATATTTCAGGCATTCAGGGTGAGTGGGACAACATGTATTGCTCTTCAAAAGAGGCAGTGCAGGCTCAATGGACCGACTAGCCTTCCCTCTGTATTATGATACATTTGTGAATATTTTAGGGGGTTTAAAACGTTTGGAATCACTGACACATGTGGAATTTGGGTAGATTTTCTCTTCCACTATTCTAGCCGGAAGCAATTAGTATGGCAGCAGGAAGGCAGTCAGTGTTGGACGGATGCTGTCATAGTATTTTCTGAGAGAATTTGTGCTTTGGGATCGTCCCTCTGTGCTATCGTGTTTCCCACCAGATATCCATGAAGTAATGTAATGAGCACTCAGAAATAGAATGCACTAGCATCCAACATGGAGGAATTTGTGGCTCACTGTGGCTTAACTACATCAAGCACAAATCCCACACAACTTACTTAACTAAATCCTCTTTTAATTTATCTTTTAGTCTATTATCCTAATGAGCTGTAAAACTGTGCAAGCTGACCAAAAGCCAAGAATGTAATGTATCCATGGAATTAAGAAATTCCATGTGGCACAAGCATTGGAATCAAAAGTGACCCTATCAACCTTTGGTGGTGCCTGTCGGATAACTGAATGCTGGTAGGCGTAAATGACAAGATGGTTAAGTCAAGACCACTTTAAGAAGCTTGAGTATCTTTGTGCAGCGACACTACCCCTTCAACCTGCTGCCTGTTGGGTCTGCAAGTCAGCCACCCCACCCGTTCACCTTCTGCCATCTCAGTGTTCCTTGGCATCACATGTTTTGACTTCCTGATGCCGCTCCTCTGCTTCATATTGTCACAAGGCAGCTCCACCAATGATTTCATGCAGAAATATCACCGGTAAGTGACACATCATTTCACTGCAATGTTGACTTTTCAAATAATCTCTGATGTTTGTCACACCTGCTGCAACATTCCTGAATATTAAAAGGGAATTATTTCCATGCCATTTGAAGGGGAGGAGCAAGTATCTGGGACACAATCTGTTTCCCTCCTGTGTTCCTGACACCAGTGAGACATTATGATTGGCAGCGGTGAATGTCTTTCATCATAATGTCATTTATGAAGGTTGGATTCTGGGCTCCCACAGAAATCCCATCAGTTCTGCCTATTGCCTGCCGGCAACCAAACGCAGCTGCACCTGCTGTAAAGGATTGCCATATCCGTTTAAATATCAAAGGCAGCATTCACTTAAAATTAGTACTTCAGGATATATGGGCCAGGCTGGATTGTAGAACATAGAATGCAGTCAAGCAGCGGATAACCATATAGTCATCTGCATCTACTATTCAAAAGGCCTTGTTCGGATAGGGAAAAGCAAATGAGCAGAGATAAGAAGTAATCAACCTTACTTCATGATTCAAGCATCTGGAATATTAAACGTACTGGAATGAAGTTGGATGGATTAAAATTTTGCTTTGTAGTTATATTGTAATAGCATAGCTGCAAACTTTATCATTAAATATCTTTAATGCAACATTCTGCAAAGAAAAGGGAATTTGAATGCAATTTTCTATTTAGCCAGTGAGTCATGAGGAGGGCCAAGTAAAATTTGACTGATCTATATTAGGAATTAACTAAATATGCAGGACTGTGTTCTTGATCATCCAGTGGGCATTTTGTTTATTGGGAAGTATTATATGAAATTTGGCATTTTTCACGTTTTGCATGACTAATCCTTTCTATTTTGCTGGGGTAGAGAGAATCCTCAGATCTGCACCAGATACAGATGAGCATGATAGAACATAGAATGTAGAATATAGAACAAGACAGCTCAGGAACAGGCCCTTTGGCCCACAATGTCTGGGCCGAACTTGATGCCAGATTAAACAAATTCTCTTCTGTCTGTACATGTTCCATATCCCTCCATTCCCTGCACATTCATGTGTCTACCTAATAGCCTCTTAAACACTACTATTGTATCTACTTCCACCTCTATCCATGCCAGCCCATTCCACTTTCTGTTTAAAAAATCCATCCCTGCTCATCGCCTTCAAACTTACCCCCCTCACCAAATGCATGCATGTCCTCTAGTATTTGACACATTCTTTTGTATGGATGAAAGTTTGTGCTGTTGGAGAACTGGCAAGAAAATGAGAATTGACATACAAAGCACCAAGTCTGGTTCAATGTAATTATGTGTAATGATAATGAAACTCTGGCTTTCCGGAGAGAAGAAGAAACAAAGCCCCCTCAAGTGGCTGTAGGCTCCAATGACACTTCAGGGTGGTTCTGTGCAAATAGTATCAAAACACATGATGACTAGCTTTACCCTGCATGTCTTTTACCAGTTGCAATCTAACTTGAACTGAGACTTGGTCACTCTTCAGCTCATGCCCACACTGTTCCCATCTAGTAATGCTTTGACTTAAAGAACTCCGTTTGTTTTCAAATCCCTCCTTGGTCTTCCTCCTATCCATCTCTGCAAACTCCACTTGTCCTGAACCCCTCCAAGATTGCTGTGTTCCCCTTTTTACAGACATTCCATGCATTTCCCAATTTACATCAGTTGCCCATGCACATTTCAGCTACCAAGTCCCCAAGCACTGAACTCCTCCCTAACCTCTCCTCCAAGGCACTCTTCAATGCCTGCCACTTTGAGTAAGACATACAGCACAGAAACAGGCCCTTCGACCCGCCATGTCCCTTCGACCCGCCATGTTCCTGCCGCCCTTCTACCTATCTGCACTAATCCTATTTACCCGCATTGTTTGTCCTTCACCTGCTGTGTCTGCGCCCTCTTCATACTTCCAATTGTCCCGCTCTCCCTGCTTCACCCTGCGGACGACTCCTGTGGCGCCTTCCGTGGTGAGTTGCCCCTTCGCTCCTGGCTCACCTTACATGGTCCACTTCTGCTCCACCCTGCCGGGTCCTCACCCATTGTGATAGATCCACCCTGACCTGTCCCGCCGTCTCTCCTCTTCTCCCCGCTGCTCCTGGTTCACCTTACGTGGTCCGCTCTCATTTCGCTCTGCTTCCTCAGCCTGTTCAGGCTTCACCCGACCCAGTGCCCTGGGTCCTCACCCTGTGCCTCTTCACATTTCGCGGTCCACTTCCAGTCACCCCGCTCTCCCTGCAGCTGATTCCTGTAGCGCCTTCCTTGGAGAGTTGATCCTTCACTCCTGGTCATCAGCAATCAGTCATAAAGAGATATAGCAGAGAAACAAGCCCTTCAGCCTACCGAGTCCATGCCAACCATCAACCACCCTGTACACTAATCCTACATTAATTGGCACAGCTTTGTGAGCCGAAGGGCCTGAATTGTGCTGTCGTTTTTCAATGTTTCTATTAATCCATATTTTTATTATTCTCCCCACATTCTCATCAGCTTTCCCAATATTCTCCTGCTCACCTACACATTAGAGGGAAATGTACAGTGGCCACTTAACCCACCAACCCACATGTCTTGGTGATGTGGGAGGAAACTATAGCACCCAGAAGAAACACTGGGAGAACATGCAAACTCCACACAGACAGCACCCAGGGTCAGGACTGAAACTAAATTTAGCCTGTCAGAGGTATTATGGCTTCAATAGTTGCACACCATTGGATGTCACAGAACCAACCCAAGATCGACCGTTGGTTCAACCTTCGTCCCCGAGTTGGTAGATTTAGGGCTCCAATTCCAATCACAAGTTGAGGTCAGCCTAAGTTGACCAAGGCTGATATTTCATATGCCAAAAGTCTCCATTTTTCCAATCAACTTAAATTAACTGCCTCAGACAACATTGAATTGTACAGAATAAAAGTTTCCCTTCATTCTGTACAATTCAATGGTCCCTCTTACAGGTAGAAAGTCCTACAGAACTTAGAAAGAGGCAGAGAAAAGTTCTCGGCCATGAACAGAGGCCTGCATTCCATTTGCCTTCACACCCTGAGGCACATGTTTGTCACCTGTTTTCAGCATGACTGCAACTGGTGAATCAGCATATGGTGATCCTGGGTGTTGTATCCTAACAATTTGTATGGCAGTGAATTGCTTTTAAGCATGCTGTCAATATTAAATTTTCTTGGAAACAGATTACCATCTCTAGAGAGATTGAGTCTCATTATTGCTCTACCTGATTTTTAATTATTTTTACTACATAAGCTATATTTCACATCATTTTTTTACAGAGAGAATGAAAAGTAATTCCTTGCAATTATTCCTCTAATGAAAACTTGAAGGAATGGCCTTTTAAAT
>JARFYF010000022.1:14590135-14600812 GCA_030265395.1 Rhina ancylostomus | reverse complement strand
TCGACCCTCTGAGTTCCTCCAGCAGGTTGTTTGTTACTTTTATAAATGTGTTGAGAGTTCTCTCTGATGTGATGACATTCTTTTCTGCTGTTTCCTTTTGATGAAAAGGAAATTCAGTGTCAAAGCTCTAAAAATAGATATACCTGACATTTTCATGCAACAATTAAATCAATAGAATTAAATGATGGAATTTTAGTACCGATATTATCCTGGCACAGTGTATCCTGCAGTGAAACAGAACATTCAGCACAATAAGTCTGGACTAGTGTTTGTGCCCCGTTTTCCAGCTTCCCCTTAAATCAACTCATGCTATTCAACTTTCTCTTGAACCCCATTATGGATTTATTTGAGATGCAGCAGCAGATATTTAAGGGGAATTTAAAAGGAGCCTCTCTGCTACCAGATTCCTTATTGCTCTATCCCTTTAAGATATCAGCCAACCATTGGACCAGTTGGGCTGAAGGGCCTGTTTCCATGCTGTATAACTCTAACTCTATCAAGAACCTTCTTGTTTTCTCCCCTGACAAGATACCTCTCACATGATACCAATATTGAAATTTGTCAGTGGCCCAAGGGACTTTGCTTGAAAGACAGGTCTGAGGAAGTGCAGTGTTGTCTGGGGGGCAGTACTGAGGGAACGCTGCACTGTAGGAGGGGTAGTACTGAGAGTGGTATTTTTAGGGTTCCGTCTGAGCTCAGATGAACATTAAATATTTTGTTACTCCATTTTCTGGGCCAATATTTGTGCTGCTCTCAGTTTCATTGTGCTGGTCACTCCCTCTGCAGGTGCCCAGAGAAGCAGCAGCATCCATGCAGTGATATCACAGATCAGAGCTGGTGAGTCAACAAACAGTCTGCTGGAGAAACTCAGCGGGTCGAGCAGCGTCTGTGGGGGGGGGGGGGGGAAGGAACTGTCAACGTTCCAGGTCGAAACCCTGCATAAGAAACTGGTGAGAGTCTCTTGGCCCAGGTTCATGTCCTTTGCAAAGTAATTGTCAGAAGACCATTGACACCTCAGGACTTGAACTCTCCTCTTTGCAGAACATTGTGGGCTGAAGGTCCTGTACTGTGCTGTAGTGTTCTATGTTCTATGCGTAGGCTCAGTTCAACAGCGAAGCTGCATGTATAATATCTCTTCACCAGTTTCTATTCACATCACCACCGCCTCCATGTTCCTATGGAGTTTGAATCCCTTTGCATCTTCATTTACTTTCCTTGTCTTCTATTTATATGGCACCTGTACTGTTGAAAAATGCCCCAAAACACATCATGGAGGTGAATATTCATCTAAACGAGGTATTAGGCCCGGTGATCAAGCTCTGCCAAGATCGTCGGTTTGGCAGGGGTTCATAACGCGGGGAAGAGAGAGACCTGGAGTTGGGTGGAGGGGTTTCCAGATCTGCGGCCTCGGCAGCTGGAGGCACAGTTACCAGTGGAAAATGCTGGAAAATCTCAGCAGGTCAGGCAGCATCTGTGGAAAGGGAAACAGTCAATGTTTCAGGTCAATGACCCTTCATGAGAGCTGAGAAAGAGAGAAAGCAGGTTAGTTTAAGCAGGAGAGAAAGGGTCTGTTTTTATTTCAGATTTCCAGCATCTGCAATATGTTTTATTCCCACCAGTCATGGAAGGTCAGTTCCATTCACAGCTCCTTGGGAAATGAAGCAGCCCGTTGCTGCTTGCAGCCCGACCTGGCCAGTACTCAGGCACGGGTCGGTAGGTACCATTCATGCCACAGACAGGCCAGCCATTGACCATCAAGAAGAGAGAATTTAATGGCTTGCACTTGACATCCCGCTGCCTTGGTGAAGCAGCCGGCATAATCAAAGACCCCACCCACCCGGGACATTCTCTCTTCTCTCCTCTTTCACCAGGCAGAAGATACAGAAGCTTGAGGGCACGTACCACCAGACAAGGACAGTTTCTACCCCACTGTGATAAGACCATTGAACAGTTCCTTCATATGATGAGATGGACTCTGACCTCACAATCTACCTTGTTGTGACCTTGCACCTTATTGCACTGCACTTTCTCTGTTGCTGTGACACTTTACTCTGTACTGTCATTGTTTTTACCTGTACTGCATCAATGCACTCTGTACTAACTCAATGTAACTGCACTGTGTAATGAATTAACCTGTATGATCGGTTTGTAAGACAAGCTTGTCACTGTACCTCGGTACAAGTGACAATAATAAAGCAATACCAATAACAATATGTCTGGGGCAGATTGAATGCAGATTTGCACCCAATAGTCAAAATACTATTTGACAGCCACTGTAGAAGGTGACAGGCAATGATAGAAACTTCGATAAAACTTTTGGGAGTTCCAGCTTCCAGGGATTTATAAACTAGAATGAGGCAAGATTCCAGGATAGAAGCAGTTGGAGGTGGGTGGGGAATGGAAGTAAACAGAACATGAAAATCCAACAGGATGTAAATTGGATATTAAACAATCATGAAGAAAATAAGATTACAAACTCATTTTACTCAGTGTCACTGCTGTTTAATGTGTTACAATCATAATTAGTGTAGATATTTCTATTGCATTTACAAAGAAAAGTAACTCTCCCAGTTGATGCAATGGGCAAATGTATAGTGACATAATTATACTTCTTGGCTCCACCCATCTCCTGAACCAATGTACCTCCCAATGGAATACAATCCTTGTATTGCTTGTTCATTAATTAATGAGTCATAGAGATATAACCAAGTTAGAGTTTAAGGATTTTAAACCAGATTATTTCTTACGATTCTGAATTTGAATGGGGTGCTGACTTTCAATGGTAACAATAATTAGTAATCTCTTAGTGCATTGGCAATGCACATCACACTTCAATGGACCCTGATTTCTGTTTCTGGATCAAAACAAATGGGTTAAAATCACAACTAATGAAGTTGCTAACTGGAGATTTTTGTACTGAGTATTGAGGGTAACTCAGATGAAATTGGTTTATTCCCAGTCAATGACTCATCACTCTTTACTACTTCAATTCAGCTCAGAAATTGGATGTCAACAACTGTACCAGCCTCTACAATGATTCTATTCAGATGGTTCATTTCTCCACTATAGACAACCATGAGTGAACAGTGCTTGACTGTGATATTTAACCTCAATCTGTCAATAGAGCACTTGAGCCTCTTGCTACATCACTACTCATGAGACTGGGTTTTTAAAGTTTTTTTTCACATTTTGTTAACTTTAGTTAATTATAAGTCACTCAGTTCCCTGTACTGCACCTTAACCAATCAGATGATACCTCTTTCATCAGTATATTGTGACACACATTTTTTCCTAATATGTCAAAATGCTGGAACTCTGTCCCTTACAGCATTATGGACATACCCACACCTCAGAAACTGCAGCAATTCAAGAAGTCAGCTCATCCCTACCTTCTCAAGGGCAACTGGGAATGGGCAATTAAATGTTGGCTCAGCCTGCGAAGCCCACATCTCTTGAATGAATATATTAAAAAATGTAGATCATTGGGTTCCAAATACTCAGTTAACATTATCACTGTATTACCAATTTATATTTCCAGAAGTCCATGGTGTAAAAATGATAGCATTTGTTCAGTAAGGAATGAAACCCAACTTACCACAGCTCACTCACGTTCCAGCAACTTCCATGCCATTGTGTTTGATTTTGGCTGGTCACACCTGAGTAGAAGCTTCTGCACAGAAACTTCATTTATTATTCCAGGTGGTATTTCTCAGCAGAGCATCATGACTGTGACAAGAATACACCTTCCTGCAGTCACTGTGTGTCTGTTCTCCTTGAGACGATGGGCTGCAGATTGAACATGTTGAGCACTGTTGTACCAAATGCCATAGGATTAGATTTGAGGTTCATTTTTATTTGCAAATTGTTCATAATATTCCATCAAGGCGAATTAATCCCCTTCAATTTTGAATTGCCTTACATGTTATAGATAATTCTATCACTCGTACATCTGATCACATGCATAATTTCAGTGGTCCATACTCTTGGTCCATGGATTCACTGGGCCTTGTCCATTGATGAAAGGATACAAAGCAACACATTCCAACAGGAACTACAAGTTTTAGCTTTCTGCTGGAACAACTTAAGTTTAAGCCATTAAGTTCATTTCTTTAATTCTTGAGGAGCCTACATGTAGTAGGATCCAGTTTGAAAGCTGGACGGGAATTATAACATGAATCAGGCACATCTTTTACACTCAATGGATTATTAATTTACTCCTCCAGACACAAAATGGTTTCAACACACTATTTAATTTGAATTATTTTTAGTCCATCCTGTAGACCATATTGTAGGAGTTGTGACAATATCGCAACTCCTGGGTTTGTTTATCAGCGCTTGTTCCAGTTGGCTGAGAGAGAACAAGGAATAAGATACAAGGAGTGTCCTGAAATATCCTTGAGGTGTTTCAGGGGAGAACAGGCATTTGCATTCCCTCTCAGGTAAGCATAAAAGATCATAAGCCATTATTTCAGAGAACAGGCAGGTTAACGCTTGCAATTATATATCTCTCAAGCAACTTTATTAAAACATTTTTGCTGTTTGTTGGACCTTGCTGAACACAAATTGGCTGTCAAATTTCATACACTGCAATTATATTTGCACTGCAAAACACTTCATTGGCTATAAAGCACTTTGGGATGTCCTGATGTTATGAAAGATGCCTTTGAGGTGGAGGTTGCGCTATAGATATTACACATTGGGGTAGGTGAAAGTCACCCTTTGTAGCAGGAAGCAGTCATACCCTTAACAATAGGACCTTTTGAAATAAAAACAGAAAATAGTGGAGATACTTAGCAGGAGAGGTTGCATCTGTGGAAAGAGAAGTTGAGTTTATGTTTCAAGTCATGTATCCTTCATCACGTCTGGGAAAGAGAGAAAAGAAGTTAGTTATAAGTTGCAGAGAGGATGGGGAAGGGATGTGTGTACAATGAAGAGAATATCTTGTATAGGATGAGGTCAGAGTTGCTGTGCTGATAGACTGCTGATGAAACTATCTGGTTGATAGGTGAATGAGGACTGTTACAGAGAAAACAAACAAAAGTTCATGCCCAAATTGTGAAATGCAGGTTAGAGCAAAAGGAAGTGTTAAGCAGATCAGGCTGTGTTAGAGGAGAGTGAAAAATGAGCCAATATTTCATATGGACAACTTGTAGCAGAAGTGGCCAGTTCTAACACAAACAAAGAAGGAAGAAGGAACCCAAAATTGTAGAACTCGATATTGAGTCTGGATGGCTGAAATTTGCCTGGAGAGAAGATGAGGAACTGTTCTTCAACTGCACTGGGCATCACTGGAAGAGTGAAAGTGGCCACAGACAGATAGGTCAGAGTGGGGGTGGGATGGAGAATTAAAGTGGCAGGCAGCTGGAAGCTCAGGGTTGCCCATTGAGACTGAATGAAGGTGCTGCACAAAGCAATCATCCAGTCCTTGTTTGGCTTCTCCAGTACACAGGAGACCAATGTATGCTTTGGTCATTGGTCAGGGAAAAAGGAATGACTTCAAGGGAGTCAGGCAAAGAACACTGAAGATCCACCACACTGAGTGAAAAAATTCTCCTCATTTCTGTCCCAAATGCCAACCCCTTATTTTGAGACAGTAAATCCTGGTTTTGGACTCCTTAGCTAGGGGAAATATCCTTCCAGAATCTACATTGTTGAGTCGTCTAAATATTCTGCATGTCTCAATAAAGTCATCTCCCATACTTACAGTCAACAGAGGCTCAGTTTGCTCCATGTCCCCTCATTTGACAGTCCTGCCATTACAGGAACCCGTCTGGTGAATATTTGGTGCGTTTCCTCTGGAGTATATCCTTTTTAAAATAAGGAGCTCAAAACTGTGTACATTACTCCTTCTGTGATTTCAACAAAGCCCTATATAATTATAACATTCAGAAGAATAACATAAATTAAACATAAATTGTACAGAATTATACAATTATACAGTAAAATGGCAGATGGAGTACAATGTGTGTATCCACTATCATAGTAAAAAACAAAAATGCTGAGTATTTTGTAAATGTGAGAGATTTAGAAATCTTAATGTTTGAAAGGGTCCTGTGTGTCCTTGTATACAAGTCACAGAAAATTAAATCACAGATGCAAAAGGCAAAATAGGAAGACAAATGATATGTCGAAGCGCAGCGACACTTGCGGTCTGCCCCCAGAACACTCTACGCAAAAGGTGCATTTCACTGTGTGTTTCATTGTACACATGGCTGATAAAAATATGTTATCTTATGTTACTCTCGTACTCAAATTTTCTTGCAATAAAGGCCAACATATCATTTGTGATATATCATGGAAGTAGAGTCTAGGAATATTTTTATGGCAGGGGCAGATAAATTCTTGATAAGCAAGGGACTGAAATATTACCAGGTTAGGCAGAATTATAATTAAAAAATAAAATTTTTCAGAAAAGCTCCTCCCCCAATCCTTTTCTTTCCTTGCTCCATCCTCTAATCAGGATTAGCTGAGCATCACAATTTGGAAATCCCTCTTCAAATCACATGCCATCCTGACATGGAAATATATGTAAGTCCTGGACAAATGACCTAGTAGAACGTAAGTTGAAATTTCTTTCGACAAGTTCAAAAAGATGTGGAAATCCAGTGTGGAATTAGTAAAAGTCATGCTGAAGCTAAGAGCTTGCCAGATTTCCTTCAGGTAAGGACACCTGCAATGCTTAGCCAGTCTGTACCTGTTGTCCCTGAGACAAAGTGGTTGACTTATACCTGATCTCTGAAGTGTCCCAGTCCCACACTCATTTGCTTCAAATCGTCTTTAACCAGCTATTCAAGAATATGACTCAGCACTGCTTTCTGACCAGAAAATAGTTGGATATGAGTGTGATGATGATACCACATCCTAGGAATGAACTTCTTAAAAAAGTAAAGGGATTCCATTTTGTTAGTTTTCTTGACTGACAATTCTATCCAGGAGATCCTAGATTTAAAGCTACGCTCTTCAAAGGGTTTTTTTTCCCTCTCTGTAAAGATGCAGATATTGCTGTATTATGGATGAAAGCATTCTTCTCCAACAAATCTTTTGTAAAAAGCCTGGAAGAAATCACAAACCCCTTGCCAGCTTATCCTAACACGCCAATTTGTTTCTTTCTTAAGCAGGAACTTCTTATAAAGACACATTATGTGGAAATTACCATCTACTTGCATGTTTTCATTGCTGAATAAACATCCACATTTAGTAGCCTGGTCCAGAAGATGAAGACACATGTGACCCAAAGTCTGTTGGGAAGTTGGATCTAAAATTGGCCTGGTGATAGGAGGTAGAGAGTAGTGGTCAAGGGGTGTTTTTCTGATTAAAAGTCTGTAACCAATGATGTAACACAGGGATTGGTGCTGGGACCATTGTTGTTTGTCATATACATTAATGATTTGGCTGAGAATTAGGTGGACTAATTAATAATTTTGCTGACGACACAAAAGTTGGTAGAGTAACAGGTAGTGAAGAAGGTTGTGAAAGGATATAGAGGGACATAGATACAGTTGTAAAGTTAGGTGGAGTAGTGGGAAGTGGCATTTAATCCAGACAAGTATGAAGTAATGCATTTTGGGGTGAAATACTGACACAATATATAGAGTAAATGGCAGGGACCTCAGGAGTATTGATGTACAGAGGGACCTTGGAGTCCAATTTCATAGCTCCCTGAAAATGGCACCACAGAGTGGATAGGGTAGTAAAGAAGGCACTTGCAATGCTTGCTTTCATGGGCTGAGGCATCGAGTATAAGAATTGGAATGCCATGGTGCAACTGTACAAAACGTTCATCATGCCACACTTGGAGTATTGTGTGCAATATTGGTTGCCAGACTACAACTGTGTGGTAGCATTAGGGAGAGTGCAGAAGAGATTTGCCAGGATGTTACCTGGATTGGAGGACTTTACTTATAAGGAGAGATTGGATAGGCTGGGTTTATTCTCACTGGAACAAAAGAGGCTGATGGATGACCATATGGAAGTTTATAAAATTAAGAGGGTCATAGATAGGACAGATAGTCAGAGTCATTTTCCTAGGGTGGGAGAGTCAAAAACTAAAGGGCATGGGTTTAAGGTGAGAGGGGAGAAACTTAAAGGAGATCTGATGGGTAGGTTATTCACATAGAGGGTATATGGAAAGATTTGCCAGAGAAAGTGGTAGAGGCAGATACAATTACAGCATTTAAAAGGCATTTGGACACAAAAGTAGAGGGAAAAGGGCCTAATGTGGGCAAACAGAATTGTGTAAAAGGCATCATGGAATACGTGGATGAGGTGGGTGAGAAGGCCCGTTTCTGTGCTGTACAACTCTATGACTCCATATCTGTGCTTTGACCCTGTATTTCTACTCCATCCCAAACAAGGACCATTCCTGAAACAAGGAATTACAACATGACCTGTCATTTTCAGAAGTGGTACTTCAAGTATGAAGTATTTCTTTCTTGACATGTCATTATTTCATTGCTCTTGTACCTTCTCTTCTCCCTTGTAGTGGAGGGATTGCTGTTGGCCTTTCTGTGATAATCCTGCTTCTTTCACACTTCCAGAAAATGCCTAGAAATATGTCCCTACATGTCAATACAATTGCTTTTTAGAGATAGAGTACAATGCATTGCCGCTATTGTATAGCATGTTTAGTGCTAATAATGGGGATGAATTTCTTGGAATCTTTAATTCAATCCTGAGATGATCCACATCCTTCAGGATTATTCCTTTTTCTCCTCCCAGTCCTTTTCCTTTCAAAATGCATTACCTCATAACTCTCTGCATTTTCATGTAATAACCAGGGGCAAAATCATGGCTTATGCCTCAATCAGTGAAGTTTGTGTCAAATACAGCATTAGTCAGCCGACTTGCATTGTACTCAGTTTCAAAAAAATTTGTTTCATTGATGTTAAAGGGACTGTATTTCAGAAAAAGAGTACAATGTACCTGCAGCACAATACAGCATGATTAACAACACATGGGGTCTTATGAACTCTACTTGTCAAAGAGAAAATGACCGGGGGTACCAGTATTTAAAAGAAATCATTAAGTTTTAACCCCAGGGCAAGTAAAATAGCACATGCCTGCACTCCAGATTATATGTCAAAATATTCTGGTGTGTACATATATACATACAGGAGTTACATTTCTTTCTTCTCTTGAGATATTAATTAACTTGCTGTACTTTTTCAGCAATCTGGTGTTTATCTCAGTTTTTAGCATCTGTAAGTTATTTTCAAAAAATGTAATTTACAGGTCTGGTATTAGGCAGCCATATTTAATTTTTCCATCAAGTACTTTAAGTTCTTCATTAGTCATGCTCTTTGTTTACAGAGCCATGTAAATATGCTAAGGGAAATCTAACAAAGCTCAGATAATTATTGGCAAGTCATTTATTTTTAGTGTTCCCACCCTCAATACCAGCTCACATTTCATTTTCCATAAATTGATAATTAAGCAAAACCCAATTTAAACTGAAAACTGACTGGCCATTAATAACCTTGAAATGCCTTTATTCTTTGTTTCACAATGGATACAAGTGCAGAAAATTTTCAGGCAGGAAAGACCAGTGGCTGCATGAAGCTTTCCCTGCTCGAATACAGCCTCAGGGATCCTGGCTCAACATTTCCAGCCCTGGCCTTGCCACACTGTCCTGGGAGAGGTATAAAAAGAGAGAAGGAAAGTTATAAAAGACAAACTCTTGAAAATCTCTCTCCAACCTTTATAAATCACTCATTGGGCCACAGATGGAATATTGCAACCAGATTTGGCCACCACACTTTAGGAAGGATGTGAAGGATCTTGAGAGGATGTAGAAAGGACTTACAGGAATGAAAGCTTTCAATTATAAGGAAAGACTGGAAAATCTGGCATTCTTCTTTAAACAGAGTGGGTTGAAAAACAATTTGACAGGGGTGTGCAAGATCATGGTAGATTTAGGTAGGACATAAGAACAGAAGAAATAGAAGTATGAGCAAGCCATGAGGTCCCTCATACCTCCTCCACTTGTGAACACTGGGGCTCCATCGCTGATCCCTAAGCACCCCGTTGTTCATAACTTTCCCAACCTGAAAATAACCCATTTCTTCTTAGCTTCCACTTTCTTCCTTTAACTACACCCACAGCAGCACATTACTTCAGCAATGTTTTCTCTAAATCTGTTCAATAACTCTCAGCGGCTCCTTAACAAAGGCCATCTGAAAGTTCCCGAGCGTACTATATCAACATGTTTGCCCATATCTAAAAATTCCAATATATTTGTCAAACATGATTTCCCTCTCATGAATCCATATTGATTCTGCCCAGATGTATTATTTATTTCGAATTGGTCCTACCCCTTCTTTAGTAATAAATGGAAGCATTTTCCTTGCTATTAATGTCAAGCTAAGAAAAGCTGTCCATGTTGATGGCAGTGTCGAGAATCAAGGACACAATTTCAAAGGGATGTGAGAAGGATCCAAGACTGATGAGCGGATAAATGTTATTCTGATATAAGCAGCCAAAATAGGACATAGAACATAGAGCAGACAACAGTACAGCACAGAACAGGCCCTTCAGCCCACAATGTTGTGCCGACAGAACTATTCCCTCCTAACTACAGAATGCCCATATCCCTCTATTTTCTTCTCATTCATGTGCCCATCCAAGTCCCTCTTAAAAGCCCCCAATGAATTTGCCTCCACCACCCTATCAGGCAACACA
>JARFYF010000022.1:14535829-14548353 GCA_030265395.1 Rhina ancylostomus | reverse complement strand
GTGTTGCTGAAACCTGTCACCTCACAATATTCACTGGCGGTTTGGACTATTCCAGACTGAAGTGGCTGCGCTCACCCTAGGCTGGAGCTCCCTGTGTGAGCTGGACAACATGCCTGTCCCATCAGAGATACACTAAGCCCTCCCCATCCCATGGAGCTCACACAATGGGAGCAGAGTCTGGAATCTCTGAAGCTGGAACTTCTGCAACCGATTTAATTTTTGAATCTGGGAATATTACACGGGTGCACATTCCGATATCTGCAGCGTTACACCTGGTGTGTGTAGAATTACGGTGCTCCCTTGCACGTGGAGCACAGAAACAGAGCATTCGGCCCACTGGATCCGTGCTCATGTTGCTGCTCCACACCAGCCTCCCCCCTCCCTTCATCTAAGCCTATCAACACATCCATCTGTTCCTTTCTCCATCTCCCTCTCCCTTAAGTGCATCTGTGCTCTCTGCCTCGATTACTTGTGGTCCTGGGCTCCACCTGCCGCCACACCCAAGTCAGGAAGATTTTCCTCTGTTCTCTCTTTGATTTATCGGTGCCTTCCCTCAGTTCTGTTTTTCATGTTTATCCTCCAATAATTCAGGACGTTCTTTTCACTTTTACAGCTGTGTTCAGTTCTTTCTTTACATGCAGTGTCACACTGGACCTTCCTCTAACTCCAGTGTTACACCCCTTGTACACTCCTCCTGCACAGTTACAGCGGCCAAAGGAAGATAAATTGACTGTATAACACCCCATATATCCTCCTCTAACTGCTGGGCAGTCAGTCCAGTTCTGCCGAGCACAGGACTCATGGGCAGGACTGTTGAGATAACCTCCTGTTCAATACTGTGTCTAAAATCGACTTGCAGAAGTGAAGCATTTCTCTCAGTTACACTTACTCCAATGATTAGTGTGCACACATTCTTCTTTGCCTTCATAATTGTCAGGTTGATGCTGATCCCATTCTCTGAAACTCTCCGAAGATCCATCAATCCATGTGTATGTCCCTTCCTGTGGGATATAAATTAATGATTATTTCTGTGCGAATGCTAATTAACCTGCCCCTTAAGATATGCTGCTAGTTTAATTGGTTGCTGTTAATTACCTCTGGTTTAGGTAGGTGGTAAAAGGAACAGCATGATGTTGATGGCACGTGAGAGAAAATAGGTTGTGGGAAAATGAATGGGAGAATGGGATTGATGGGATTGCTCTGGGAGCTGATGGAGATTCGATGGGCTGAATGTCCTCCTATTTTGTCAGGAATTATGAAACTAAATCCTTGGGTAACGTCTGCTATTGGTGTTACTGTTTTCATAGATTTGGTTAGCCAAATATTTTTAAATATTTCATTAGTCATTTTCCATAAAACAATGTTTGCAGAGTTTCCCCGATGATATAGTGGTAAGGCTTGCTTGCATTCTCAACTGTTATCCTGTTAATTTAAGGAGATTCATGTGATTAATTTTTATTTCATATCCCTACCATCTCCAGATTCTCAATTTCCAAATTCTGTCACAGGTGCTCAGTGACATTGCTCTGCACACCAGCCTTGCCCAGTGTCCTCGACACATTTTGGGAATTAAAATGTATCAGCTTTGGGAGAAGGATTAGCCAAACCCCGAATCCAGAGGGGATCAGGCAGAATGAAGGGAAATGTGAGAGGTACGCCAATCAGAGTCGAAGAACAGGAGATACGTAGCAGAGCAGACACATCAGCGGGGGATCAGGGTCTCACCAGGTTCCCAGCACAGCAGCACTGCCAGTCTATATATTATTGGAATCAGAATGAGGTTTATTATCAGTGTCTTATCTGACGTGAAATTTGTTGTTTTGCGGCTGCAGTACAGTGCAAAGACTTATAATTACTAGAAGTTACAAAAATAAATAAGTTGTGCAAAACAAAAGGAATAACAAGGTAGTGTTAATGGGTTCATGGACCGTTCAGAAATCTGATAGTGAAGGGGAAGAAGCTGTTTCTGAATTGTTGTGTGGGTCTTCAGGCCACTGTACCTCTTCCCCAATGGTAGTAATCAGAAGAGGACATATCCCTGATGGTGAGGTTCCTTAGTGATGGATGCCACCTTCTTGAGGCAGCACCTCTTGAAGGTATCCTCAGTGATGGGCAGGGTTGTTCCCATGATGGAGCTGGCTGTGTCCACAACCCTCTGCAGCTTTTTGTGATCCTGCGCATTGCATCTGAGATTTTACCAACAATAGTTGTGTCATCTGCGAATTTATAGATGGCAATTGGACTATGTGTAGCCACACCACCATGAGTGCAGAGGGAGCAGTGGGCTAAGCACACATCCTTGAGATGCACCTGTTTTTGAGGTGCACTTGTATTTCCATAACTAAAGTATGCACCGCTAACTGCGGCAGCATTCTGACTCTTGGGAACCCATCAACACTGCTAAGCCAGTTACTGTGTTCAAAACACTGGAGATACTTTCTTGAGGGATAGAATTAAAAAGCAGAGAAGTTGTGTAAAACTTGGATAGAACCTTGGTGAGATGTACTCAGATCCTGTGCATAGGTCTAGTCCCCACTGTGTGGAAAGGGTACAGAGACAACACTGAGGGTGAGAACATATTTGCAGGGAAGGTACCAGAACTGAGAGGCCACACTTATCAACAAAGGTTGAGCAAACCTGAGCTCAGTGACTGAGGGTGATCTCCCTCTCCCTCTGTCTCTCTGAGTGACTACCTACTGTAACTGTAGAGCCACAACTACAATTGGCACTTAGATGTTAAAGCCAGATGATTGTGTGTGGGGTGGCCGAGGGGGTCTCTAGGATCCTCCTCCTTGGAGAGGCCCACAGCTGTTCACAATATACATTAATAATAAGGAAGAGGGAAAAGAGTGTAGCGTATCTAAATTTGCTGATGACACTAAATTGAGTGGAAAAGCAAATTGTGCAGAGGAGGCAGAGTCTGCAGAGAGATGTAGCCAGGTTAAGTGAGTGGGCAAGGGTCTGGCAGATGTACCATATTGGTGAATGAGAGGTCATCCACTTTGGAAGGTAAAATAGAAGATCAGATCATTATTTAAATGGTGAAAGATTGCAGCATGCTGTTGTGCAGAGGGAGTTGGGAGTCTTTGTGCATCAATCGTAAATGGTCGGTTTGCAGGTGTAACAGATTATCAAGAAGGGATATGGAATGTTGGCCTTCATTGCTAGAGGGATTGAATTTAAGAGCAGGGAGGTTACTCTGCAACTGTGCAGGGTACTGGTGAGGCCACACCTGGAGTACTGTGTGCAGTTCTGGTCTCCTTACTTGAGGAAAGATGTACTGGCTTTGGAGGCAGTGCAGAGGAGGTTCACTGGGTTGATTCCAGAGATGAGGGGGTTAGCCGATGAGGAGAGATTGAGTTGCCTGGGACTATACTCACTGGAGTTCAGAAGAATGAGAGGGGATCTTATAGAAACATATAAAATTATGAGAGGGATAGATAAGGTATAGGTAGGAAGGTTGTTTCCACTGGTAGGTGAGACTAGAACTAGGGGACATAGCCTCAAGATTCGGAGGAATAGATTTCAGACGGAGATGAAGAGAAACTGCTTTTCCCAGAGTAGTGAATCTGTGGAATTCTCTGCCCAGGCTACCTCATTAAATACATTTAAGACACAGATAGATTTTTTGCATAGTAGGGGAATTAAGGATTATGGGGAAAAGGCAGGTAGGTGGATCTGAGTCCACGGCCAGATCAGCCATGATCTTATTGAATGACGAAGCAGGCTCGATGGATCAGAGGGCCCACTCCTGCTCCTATTTCTTATGTTCTTATTTCTTCATATTTTTATCATTGTCTTCCCAAGATCATCCCACACCACACTGGGGGCTCAGCAAGTCAGCAAGCAGCAATTATAATATCAGATGGAAACCTTCTCCTTTCCAGGTTTTGTGTGTTTGGTCTATCTCATCAGATGTAGAAAACTGGGACTGACACTTCAAAGCAGTATGAAGGTGATGCCGCACTGTCAGAGGTAATGCCTTTCAAATTAGATATTAAAACAAGCCCTTTCAGTGGATAAAAGATCCCATAGCACCGTATGAAACAAGTGCAGATGAGCTCTTTCCAATCTCCTTGCCATTACTTATCCCTCAGCCAATTTCACTGGAACAGGTTATCTGGTGATCATCACATTGCTGTTTACATGAGTCTTGGAGTGACATTTCCTATTTTAAAACACAGTGACTATATTTCAAAAGTACTTTACCAGACTAAGTAGCTCTAGGAGTAACCTAAGAAATAACCGGTTATATTTAACTGCTTCATTTTTCTTCATCAAAATCTGGAAATTCTCCCAGAAAATTCAGAGACATACCAGACATCGGCATTGCTGGCAGCTGTAAGTCCAGACATCACCACTGCGATAAACCAGATGTCCGTTTTGATGCAAACACTGGCTGGTCACCCTGGTGTCACACTCTGAACAGCAGAAGAGGTCCACGTTTGGATTGCGACAGTCACAAACTGTCCTCCTGCAGAAAATCTTGCCATTCTATTTGAAGGGGTGAGAAAATGACTATCATGTTGAGGAAATGTAAAAGATAAATTTCGATCAATTTCTTTTAATAAATTACATTTACAGTAGACTAGAGTCACATTTAGACCCAGGCAAGTTACAATGCTGAATTAAAAATTAACTAAGGTCTCATCTGAGAGATCTTGATCATATATTTTATCCTGAGAATGCAATTATCTTCAGAGGAATGAGACTCAAGGGACTAGATTGAAATCAAAGACATCGGCTTACAGTGACAATTCTATGATAGTATTAGCACATTTATCACTAAATTACATGCTTCTCCTGGTCATCTATGGCAGCATTGGTCATTCCTTCATGTTTTCATTGACTTCTCATTGAGGGGTCAGCGGTGGAAAGGGTGACCAGCTTCAAGTTCCTGGGCGTCAACATCTCAGAGGATCTATCCTGGGCCCAACACATTGATGCAATCACGAAGAAAGCACGCCAGCGGCTCTAACTCATTTGGAGTTTGAGGAGATTCAGTATGTCTCCGAATGAAACTTACAAACTGTGCAGGATCGCAAGAGGCTGCACAGGGCTGTAGACTCAGCCAGCTCCATGATGGGCACAAGTCTCCCCACCATTGAGGATATCTTCAAGAGGCAGTGCCTCAAGAAGGTGGCATCCATCACTAAGGACCTTCCACCATCCAGGACATACTCTCCCCCCGTTACTACCATCAGGGAGAAGGTACTGGAGCCTTTCCTTTCTTTTGCTCGGTTTATTTGTTTTTGTAAGTTATAATAAGTTTCACATTTTTGCACTGTACTGCTGCTGCAAAACAACAAATTTCACGTCATGCAAGTCAGTGATAATAAACCTGATTCGGATTTGGATTTTTCAGTATGTGTAATCGGACTTGTCACATGCCTCCACTAAATGATTAGATTGAGGGTAACTGTAGGTGAGACTAACTACTAGAGAATACTAGTATTCAACTTCCACCCGAGGTCAAATGTACCAACCCTGTTAGAGGTGCTGGCAGAGTGTCCGTCCCTTCAGTTGGAACCAAATGAAGGTGAGTTGTCCCAGCATCATGGCAAGTGTCAGTTAGGCCTGTCGGACTTCTATAGAACCTGGGAGTAGAGCCCAACTGTACTTGAATTGCTCATCATTATACTTGCAAACTGAGGCTCTCTCGATGCATGTCCTTTGCAGCAATAGTTTCTGCTCACTCTGTTACAATGCAAATACCAGGTTGATGATATGGATGATGTTTCAATTACTTTTGCAGTTGGCTGTTTTCTCTGGTTATCCTTTATATCCTTCGTACTGATAACAGGCATTACCATTTCCTTTTTTGTTCACTGCTAATCATTTTGCCTTCTTAACATCCTATTTGCTTTCTGTCTATTCTTTGTGCATTCCTTGCTGTTCTGTTTGGTGTTATGTCTGTATTTATGAAATGTTTCTTTTTAAGACTCAAATATCCTGGACATGTTCACTACTTGCATGATTTTCATTTCCACCAGGAAATTAAGAGGGAGAGAAAATCATGTCTGCTTGGAAAACCAAGTTTAAAAACTGCCAGATGCTTTAACATGGAAGAGAAATAAACTGAGCTATTCTGTTACTCTCAAAATTATGAGAGAAACCATCAGGCTTCATACCAGGCTGTAATGCAACCAGTCAGAATGCTCTCCACCATACATCTATAGAAATTTTTAAGAGTCTTTGGTGACATACCAAATCTCCTCAAACTCCTAATGAAGTAGAGTCACTGGCGTGCCTTCTTTATGGTTGCATGAATGTGTTGAGCCCAGGATAGATCCCCTGAAATGTTGACACCCAAGAAGTTGAGAAGAACCATTATGATATTTCCTTTATGGCCACGTTTACAAATCCCAGGTAGAATGGGTTATCTTGATTTACATCTCAGTAAGAATTGGTGCAATCCTTAGCTGGCAACTTCCAAAGAAGCATGGGTGGGAAAACTTATCAGGTTAGCTGGCAACCTGACCTCGGAAGTGAGGTCTATCCGGGCTGCTGTAACTGAAAATACTAAGAAATAGGTTTAAAATTCCAAGGAGATTCCCACTTTTGCTGCATGTTCTACTCTCTGATCCAAAGATCTGGTTTGTAATTTGAACTGAACAGGAAATTTAAGCTGATGTTTTATTCCTGCCACATAAATGTTTGCAAAATGATAGACCTATATTACAGGTCTTCCACTTTAAGCGTAGAATCAGATTTATTATCACTGACATGTTACATGAAATTTTGCTGTACTGTGCAAAGACATAAAAATCTATAAGTTACAAAATAAATAGTGCAAAAAAAAGAGTAATACGGTAGTGTTCATGGATTCATGAACCATTCACGAACCATTCACAGGGGAAGAAGCTGTTCCTGAATCATTGAGTTTGGGTCTTCAGTCTCCTGTACCTCCTCCCTGATGGTAGTAACGAGAAGAGGGCATGTTCCGGATAGTAAGGGTCCTCAATGATAGATGCTGACTTCTTGAGGCACCGCCTCTTGAAGATGTCCTCAATGGTGGAGAGGGTTATGTCTGTGATGGAGCTGGCTGAGTCTATAACCCTCTGCAGCCTCTTGCGATCCTGTGCATTGGAGGCTCCATACCAGACTGTGATGGAACCAGTCAGGATTATCTTCACTATAGAAATTTTTAAAAGTCTTTGGTGATATGCCAAATCTCCTAAAACTCTTAACGAAGTAGAGTATGCCTTCTTCATGGTTGCATGAATGTTGTGCCCAGGATAGATCCCCTAAAATGCTGACACCCAAGAACTTTAAGCTGCTCACCCGTTCCGCCGCTGACCCCTCAATGAAGACTGGTGTGTGTTAAAAGTATAGTCAGAACTATTTTTCCACAATTTGCAAACCATAACTTAGTCATGTTATAAAATCATTCACCACATTATGGCAATATGCACCATGAGTTTGGGTTTTTTGCAAGTCAGAATAAAACTCATCTCACATGACACCCTCCTCAACCCATCCCATTACAACACTGCACGCACTCACCTGACAGGAACAGACAGAACATCGATCGTTTCTTAAAGTCCAGACCTGTCCATTGCGCTTTAATTCTTCATCATAGGGACAGTCGCCTGTGCAATGTTCACCAAAAGGACATCGGCAATCAAATCCTCCTTCCAGATTTACACAGACTGAGTCATTCCAGCAACTGTGCATTCCTGTGGCACATTCATCAATATCTGCGAAGAATCAAACATTCATATTGGCTGACTCAAGGCGACTTTCCTCTGTGTTGTGTGCATTCTGGATGTGTGAATGAGAACAAACCCCCAAGGTGTGCCAAGTACACACTCAAAGCATTAATTTGTCCTCTGGCTTTGTTAATTAACACATTACCATCCACGAGTCAAGAAAAAATTATAATCATTTACTAATTTAATCAATTAATCTGTACTTTGGTATGTGCCAGCTGCAACAGGAAGGGTGCACAACTTTACAAGTTTTATTTAATTCCTCAGGGTCTAAATAATTAACACGTCCTATACATTTTTTCTTTTAAGTACAGTTTGAATGAATGCAGGTTCACCAAGTATGAGACTCTCACCTTAATGTAGAAGGACCTAGAGAAAGGAAGCTGTGGAACATTTAGGACATTCAAGGATATCTGAATAATCAATTTATCATTTCAGCCAGCCTTCTGAATTGATTTCCAGAGCCAAACATGAATTCACTAATGCCACAGCTCTGAGCAGAGCAATACTGAAATTGCACGGGAGATAACATTCAGAAATTCATAGACCTAAGCGTAAATGAGAATGACGACAGGTCGGGTTGCCTATATTTGGGCAGGAAAGTTATGATTCAACTGTGAGAAGATTGGGGCACTGGGAATGTGCTCAGGTGGAGTTTATCAAATGTCTGTGAATAAATAAATATTAGTCATATTGGAGTGAAATTGCTGACTGCATCTTCCTTATTAGCCTGATCTTTTCTAAACAAAAGGAGCATAATTGTCATTGTCAGAAACTATAAACATGTCAGTGAAAACTTCCCTGCTTTAATTTCATTTTTAGCCATTCCCCCTGAAAACTATCCTCAGCTGATGCACAAGACTGCACAGGCTTCCTTGATGCTTTGGAAAGAGGGATGGTGATGTTTCAACCAAAGGTCCTCACCACAAGAGCTGGAAGGAGCCATCATTAGTTTAACACGGCATTTCTTTGTGGAATTGTGATTAAAAATACAAGCAGAACTTCTGGCAGTATGGGTTTCAGACAGCCCTTAAGCATTAAATCATAGGAGCGGCTGTTCTTTACACATAGCTATCAGAAATAAACCTAGTTGTACTGAACTGCTTATGCAAAACCCTGCATCAGGAAGTGGAAGCAGCTTAGAGGCACTGAACAATAGCTCTTGCTGTCAGTGTGAAACCAGACTGACAGAAGCTGGAGAGTATACTGCAGGTCCCACCTCTCAGAATCTGCTTGCAGCTTATCCTAAGCTTTCTTCAGAATGCATGCGTTCTACTCTGAGCATTTTTACACATTAATCTCATCCTTTGCTGCTAAAACAAAGATAGAATACTGCAGTTGTTGAACATCTGAAACAAAGAAGAAAATTCTTGGAAACACTAAGTAGGACAGGTTGCTGTTCAAGGAGACAGAAAAGCAAGACTTAAATTCTTCAGGTACAATAACAGCATTTTATACAGCAGCAGGAGCAAGTTATATTGTCCTATCATTTAAAAGGATCACAAATCCAATCCCTTTACTGTCGACTCCCTCGAAATCTAAATATATACCTGTGGCAGCTATGAATACTTTAAAGGACTTGCCCTCCACAGCTCTCAGGGATAGAAGTACAAAGATACACAACCGTTTGAGTGAGGAAATTCCTCCCCAATTCAGACTTAAACGGAGTACCCCTTAACCTGAGATGATGTTCATAATTTCAGCTACCTCAGCAGTGTTCAATTAAATAACCTCTTGTTTATTTATACTATACATCACTGATGTGGGTGAGGCCACTAAATGTCAAATTGTCAAGTTTTCACATGACACAAAGCTGTGGGTGGGTGGAATGTGAGCTGTGAGGAAGTTGCGAACAGGCTTCGATATGATTTGCACAAGTGGGTAAATGCATGGCAGATGCAGTTTAATGTTAATAAATGTGAGGTTATTCATTTTGGTTCCAGAAGCAAGAAGCTGTAACCTATACGTTGATAGGTTGTGAAAAGAGAAGGTGCAATGAGGTCTGGTGTGCATGTGGGGAAAAAGCATGTGGCACGCTGGCGTTCATCAGTCAGGGCATTGAATGTAGGCATTGGGCCGTTATGTTGCAGTTGTACAAGACATCAATGAGACCACATTTGGAATTGGAATTGGCTTATTATTGTTACTTGTACCGATGTGCAGTGAAAAACTGATCTTGAACACCGTTCATACAGATCAATTCATTACACAGTGTATTGAAGTGGTACATGGTAAAACAATACAGAATTCAGAATTAAAACAATACAGAATTCAGAATTAAGTGTCACAGCCGCAGAGAAAGTGCAGTGCAGGTAGACGATAAGGTGCAAGGTCATAACAAGGTAGATTGCGAGGTCAAGAGTCCATCTTATCATACCAGGGAACTGCTTAATAGTCTTATAATAGCGGGATAGAAGCTGTCCTTGAGTGGTACATGCTTCCAGGCTTTTGTATCTTCTGCCTGATGGGAGAGGAGAGAAGAGAGAATGTTCTGGGTGGGTGGGTGGGGTCTTTGATTATGTTGGCTGCTTTTCCAAGGCAGCAGGATGTGTAGACAGGAGGGGAGGTTGGTTTCTGTGATGTGCTGAGCTGTGTCCACAACTCTGCAGTTTCTTGCAGTCCCAGGCAAAGCAGTTGCCATACCAAGCCATGATGCATCCAGATAAGATGTTTTCGATGGTGCATTGATAAAAGTTGGTGAGCATCAAGAGGTACATGCAAAATTTCTTTAGCCTCCTGTGGAAGCAGAGGTGCTGGTGAGCTTTCTTGGCCATGGCGTCTACGTGGTTAGACCAGGACAGGCTGATGGTGATGTTCACTCCGAGGAACTTGAAGCTCACAACCCTCTTGACCTCAGCACCATTGACATAAACAGGAGCGTGTGCACCGCTCCTCTTCCTCAAGTCAATGACCAGCTCCCATTGAGGGAAAGGTTGTCGTCATGACACCGTGTCACTAAGCTCTCTATCTCCTTCCTGTACTCGACTCCTCGTTACTTGAGATATGGCCCACTACAGTGGTATCATCTGCAAATTTGCAGAATCTGGCCACATTGTCATGAGTGTATAGGCAGTAGAGTAGGGGGCTGAGGACACAGCCTTTTGGGGCATCAGTGTTGAGAATAATCGTGCCGGAGCTGTTGCTGCCTATCCTCACTGATTATAGTCTGCTGGTCAGGAAGTCAAGGATCCAGTTGTAGAGGTAGGTTTTGAATCCCAAGTCGAGGAGTTTGGAGATGAGTTTGCTTGGAACTATAGAATAGACAATAGTTTAACGGAGGTGGCTTTATTGTTCAGATGCTCCAGAGATGAGTGAAGGGCCAGGGAGATGGCATCCACCACAGACCTGTTTCATTGGTAGGCAAATTGCAGTGGGTCGAGGTTTTCTGGGAGCCTGGAGTTGATGCATGCCATGACCAGCCTCTCAAAGCACTTCATGATGGTGGATGTCAGAGCCACCGGGTGGTAGTCATTAAGGCACATTACCTTGTTTTTCTTGGGTACTGGGATGACATTGGTCTTCTTGAATCAGGTGGGAACCTCAGAGTGAAGCAGGGAGAGGTTAAAATGTCTTCAATACCCCCGCCAGCTGATCAGCACAGGATTAGAGGACATGGCCAGGGACACCATCTGGGCCAGATGCTTTCTGCGGGTTCATTCTCCGGAAGATTGATCTTACGTCCTCAACCGTGACCATGGGTTCAGGTGCATTAGAGGCTGTCAGGGTGGGTGGTGACAAACCAATCCCCTTCTGTTCAAAACATGCATGGAAAGTATTACGCTCATTGGGAAGGGATGTGCTGTTGTCGACGATGCTGCCTGACTTTGTTTTGTAGCCCATTACAGCATGTATACCCTGCCACAACTGACAGGTGGTCTGGGACTTGATTTTGGATTGATATTGTCTCTTAGAGATGCCAAGCTTTATGGAGTTCGTATCTTGATTTCTTGTAACGGTCAAGGTCACCTGATTTGAATGCTGCTGTCCCTGACTTCAGTAGGGAGTGAATCTCCTGGTTCATCCATAGTTTACGGTTTGGGAACACCCTGATTGTCCTCTTTGGTGCACAGTCCTCAACACACTTGCTGATAAAAAGTTCTTGATGACAGACTCATCTAGGCTGGCAGCTGAGTCTTGGACCAGTCCACTAACCCAAACCAGTTGCGTAGAAGCACATCTATTTCTGCAGACCAGCACTCCACGTCTTTCTGTACTGGATCCTCCTGTTTCAGCTTCTGTTTGTATGCAGGGGAGGAGGAGCACAGCCTGGTGGTCTGACTTACCAAAATGAGGGTGGGGAGTGGCTCGGTAGACATCTCTGAAGGTTGTACAGCAATAACTTGGAGTATTGTGTACAGTTCTCGTCATCATTAAACTGGAAAGAGTGCAGACAAGAGTTACGAGGATGCTGCCAGGATTTGAGGGCCTGAGTTATAAGGAAAAGTTGGGCAGGATAGGATTTTATTCTTTGGAGCATAGGATATTGAGGGGTAACCTTGTAGAGGTGTGTAACATCATGAGGGGCATATATAGGATGTACGCACATCGTCTTTTTCTACAGGGAAGGGGAACTAAAAACCAGAGGGCATAGGTTTAAGGTGAAAGATTTAAAAGGGACCTGAGGGATAACTTCTTCACGCAGAGGGTGGTGCCTGTATGGAATGAGCTGCCAGAGAGAGGTTGAGGCAGGTACAATAACAACATTCAAAAGACATTTGGATAAGTACATGGATAGGAGGCACTTCGATGGATATGGGCCGGATGCTGGCAAATGGGATGAACTTGGTGGGCATCATGGTTGGCATGGATGAG
>JARFYF010000022.1:14216017-14231352 GCA_030265395.1 Rhina ancylostomus | reverse complement strand
GGTATGAAAGACAAATTCATCTACCTTATGGTCAGTAGATTTGTGAGGACCAGATACAGTGGGTTTATTCCTCGTGTTGATTCACTCATTAGTTGCCACAGCCATAATGTGGGAGCCATGTACTTCAGGAATCATCTAGCATCATCAAGTCAGTCTCAGTGATTTATCCAGGCACAGTAGTGTAGCGGTTAGCGTAATACTTTACAGTGCCAGCAACCCGAGTTCAATTCTGGCCGCTGTCTGTAATGACTTTGTACATTCTCCCTGTGTCTGTGTGGGTTTCCTCCAGCTGCTCCGGTTTCTTTCCACATTCCAAAGACCTACAGTCTAGTAAGTTGTGGGCGTGCTATTTTGGCACTGGAAGCGTGGTGACACTTGCGGGCTGCCCCCAGAACACTCTACACAGAAGATGCGTTTCACTGTGTTTCGATGTACATGTGATGAATAAAGGCATCTTATCTGATGGACATTGGAATCCCACACTCACACTACACTCTGTGCCCTTACTATTTTCAGAGCTTCTGGCAAGTGTTGTTCAATAGGGATGGACATTGCCCTCCCTTGGCTGATGAATCAATGAGTGACAATCAGCAGGAGGCATCCTTGCCCATGATTCAGCTGATGCCAAGAGAGTTTATGGTTTTGACATCATAATTACAGATACCTGGGGTTACTACACTGTGTCCCACTGTGCTGCCCCCTTAAAGTGAGTTTGATCTACTGATACAGGCACGGCCAAGGAATGTGCTGAAGGAGCCTGGCATGTTGTCTATAATGTGTAATTCAGTGAGAACAACTCTATCAGATTGTTGTGTGATAGCCTGTGGGGAAAATGCTCTCAATTTATATACCAGTCCCCAGATTTTGGGAGAAGGACTCTGCCAGGTGGAATGGGCTGAGATTGACTTTGCCATTTCCAAATCTGGTGCCTCAGTCAATGCCAGATTGTCCATCTGGTTTTATTCTTTTAGATGTGATTTTAGGAAACAGGTACAGTAGCTCATTCAATAACTTGAATTATTATCATTTTTATTGGCCCAAGTGTGCAATTGGATTAGATAGTTTACAGGTTCTCCAGACTGCTGCAGGTTTATATCGAAATTGATATGTGATCCACGTGTGCAATTTTTAGTAGAAAATAATCTTTTATATAACATTCTTGTTTGTAAGAGTTATTGGAGTTGAGCTGTCTGATGCTCTGTCTGAAAGATGCAGAAAGTTTTTGTCTCAAGGAAGGCCAATATATAAAATGTCAAGGTGTTTCATCAGTTGAAACAAAATGAGCTGAACCTCTTGAGATCCTACATTGTAGTCAATACCTAGCACGCAATGAGTAGTTTGTTGGGGAAAACAATCCTAAGTGCCAAGCCCATGAAAAATTGGTGATCAATGCTTGGTCGGATAGAAAACATAGCCTGTAAAATATATAACGTGAAACATATAATGTAAAACAGGCAAGAGTACTTTCCATTTGCTTCATTAATTAAGTGATCCTTGCAACTAAAATGACCAGTGTTGCCATTGATGCTTCACTTTCTACACCCTAATTCTAAAGATCCTTATTCTACTTCGGACTATATTTCCCTTAACTTGCAATAATGTTGTTATGTTATTTTTGTTTATTGTGTCATGTGAGTTATGATAATTTAAGTTTATGTCATTTATATTCATCATGTTTGTAAAGTACTGTGGTGCTGCTACTGCAAAAGCTAATTTTCATGGGTATGTTTGCTCATGATAATGAACTTGGTCAACAAGAAGGAGAGTGATACTTGTGCTATTGTCACCGAGATAAAGCTGTTAAAGAATTATGTCAGCAAAATTACCAGGGAACATGAAATAGCATAAGGTAGTGTAAAATATGTAGTTGTCGTGGGTATTTAACTTCTAAGAAAGTGCGCTATAGGGTATGCAAGGCAATACACGTGACATACAAGCAGCTAAAACATGGTCTGTCTAGTTCATGCATCGGGTTTCCTCAGACTGTGCACATGCTCGTGAGTCACTCAGGTCAGAATATGTCATGAATGAGATCACACATCCTTACAGTATATACAGGTAGAAATATTTAATGTGCAGGCATAGAGGGTTATTAATACTGAGAAATAAACGGGAAAACAAGTAGGACATCAAATTAAAAAGGATCAGGCAAGGAAATTGTTTGAAATGTACACAGAATTGGCTATGCTGAAAAAACACAAATTTTCGAAATTGAACAGTGGCTGGGCTGCTTGCTTTTGCATAAGAGTAGCCATAAAATGATTAGTTTATAATCCCTTAGAACATAGTGCGATGGTTCTACAGCCAGATTTAAAAAGCATCTTGTCCCTACTAAAATACAACGGTTCATTCTTATTAGAGACAATGTGACAACATTTGCTGTAACCTTGGCAGGGAAGGCAGCCTCCATGCTGTTTGTGGGATTGGACAGCAACCAGTCAACCTGCAGCCCAGGAGTCAAAGGACACTGAGCAGCGAGAAAATGGAGGTGACATGGTGATGAAATGATATGACAACATGTCAAGGGCCCAGCCACAGAAGAAGGGGTGTAACTCATACAAACTGATTGATAACGTGTCTCCCTGTAGCCTGCCAGGTAATGATTACTGCTGGATGGAGGGAGCAGTCTGACTTTCAGCAGTGAAGTGGAGCACAGGTCTCACGGGCCTGACACTGGATGGAAGCCCCATTATTAAACATGGTGGTAAAAGAGACTTTGGTTGCTGGAATGTGGAGAAACACACAATCTGCTGGAGGAACTCAAAAACCTCAAAACGTTGACAATTCTGCCCACCCTCCCCAGATGCTGCTCAGCCCACTGAGTTTCTTGAGCAGATGGTGCGTCGCTTCCTTCTTTAACATTTCTGACCAGAAGTTCCAATCTAAGCTGTCATCTGGTAACTCAAAGCTCCAAGTCCACCCTTACAAGTGGATGTCGTGAACCCCATGCTCAATGGGTAAATTGGTTCATTATTGTCACATGGACCAAGGTACAGTGAAAAACATTGTTTTGCATACCATCGACTTGGATCACTTCATCACATCAGTGAGTTGAGGTAGTAGAAGGGAAAACCAAAACAGAATGCAGAATAAAGTGTTACAGTTACAGAGCAAGTGCAGTGCAGGCAGACAGTAAGGTGCAAGGTCATAACGAGGTAGATTGTGAGGTCTAGTCCAGTTTATCGTACTCGGGGACTGTTCCATAGGCTTATAACAGCGGGGTAGAAGCTGTCCTTGAGCCTGGTGGTACGTGAGTCTTGAAGGAGAGGAGATTTCTCCTGCCCTTTTCCACGTCTTTATACATTGCTAACACCAGAGTGGACACAAGTCAGGCTCAACACCAAGAGAGTGTCGAGGGCAAACCCTTCACCTTTTTGTCATTGTGCCTCAAAAGAGTGATAATCTGGTTGCAACAAACCAGCCTCTAATGCCAAAAAAAGGAAGGAATGGGGTGGACAATTGTTATTCAAGTGACGTGGCAGCAACAACATCAGCACCAGTAATGCATTTGCCAACTCTCTCCTTATCTCAGTTAATACAGTCTCTCCTACAAATAGCACACTCTCCTTATACTGAGGGACAACAACACCACAGTCAGGTATTAGGTTTGAACACAAAGGTCTAGACATTTCACTGACCAGTAAGATGCCCAACTTTGCCCTTCACCTCTGCTCTCAAAACACATGTTTATCCAGGAATGGTTTCCACTGGGAAGGTGACTACAATCACAACTTTTAAAAGAAGCTTGGATAGGCACATGGATAGGAAAGGTTTAGAAGGTTAACAGTCAAACACAGCAAATGGGACTAGCTTGGATGGGCATCTTGGTCGGAATGGACTAGTTGGGCCGAAGGGCCATTTTCCATGCTGTATGACTCTGACTCCCAGTCGATTGCTCAGTCCCAGCATAGTTCAGGATTTTTTTTTGAGTGAAACTGGCATATCCCACCCCACAAAATGTCTCCACAGCCAGTTAAGCCACGGCCATTGGCTTACCACCTGTCAACGAGATCAAATGTTGCTAAACATTCACAACAGGCATAAACTGCCAAAAATATTCCGAGTCTATTAAAAGTTAAAACATTCAATAAACAAATGTAATGCTGGGTTTTATATTTGCCTGGTGTAAAAGGAATTGATGGGTCCTTCAGAGGCAGAACCTAACCCGTGGAGTTAATTAAAAGCGTATTTTTATTCTATTTCTTAAATGCTTCTAAAATGGAAATTGTATTCCTTCATGAAAGGTTTTGCTCAAACACTTCCCTCACAGAAAATTATTGCCCTGGATTTTGCCTTTGCAATGACATTAAAATTATTGACATTCACCCTCACTACACTGTGAAAATGTGAAACTTCAGGATTACCTGAATGTACACGTATAGTTTCACGTGGATTTCTCACTCACGTTATCAGGAGATTTAGCCTTCCATCACAAACTGCAGTGACTTTCAGATGTTTCCCAGACAATCAGGGGAAATTGGTTGAATTGCTGAAAATTTCAGCTATTTGCAAATTAATATAGCTGTAAAAAAACCTTGAAAGTATTATGGTTTGTTAAATGAGATTTCAATGTGATTTTAATGGTGGCCCAGCAACACCTCTGACCCTTAAAATTCTATTTATTTATGTGGATTGTACTTCACTTGTTGAAGCAAAAAAACAAAGTAATAAACATTATTTTTATCGAACTTATGATATTTCAATTTTGACCTTAATTTTATGTGAATGCTCTCTTATTTATTGAGCATTGCACTGTATGTTTAAAACAATAATTTAAAATTGTTTTTTTTTCCTCCTGGCTTGCTGTCCATGGGAATTCTTGAATACAATAAACCAGTTTGATGATATTGTTTTTGGATGTTCAGAATTCATCTGAAGTGACCCCTGACATATCTGATGTTCAACAGGGTGATGAAAACCAAAGAAATTGCACAACCTTTATGAAGACATTTCTCCGAGGTTAACACTGTTTCTTCAGAGCTGACCAAAAAATTCAGCCCAACATTAACAGAAATTATTCTAAGCACGATGGCTCCATTTCCACTCTTGGCTGTTTTTCCAGATGGAAAGAACAAGATGCACATGTTTCCTATTATTTGATGAGAAAAGTTGTCTTGCTTTAAATTCATGTGCTTCAGAGAGAGGAAAACAATTCATTTACTTTCTTTTTTTCCCAAGTTCTCCTGGGACTGAAGGAAAAGCTTTCATTTCCACATTAATGCAAGTAGTTGAAAGAACTGCAGTTTTACAAGCTTGTCGCTGGATCTGTCATCATGACAGGCTGTATTTGTGAGATCATGCATTTTTCCTTATTTTCATTTGATCTGGTCAAGGCTAAATTCTATAGTGGAAATTTTATCATGCATTATGTAAAATGAAAAGCCTTGTTATTTGTTAAGTATGATGGAAATACTATGTAAATTCTGAATACATGTTTCCCCCACACTGTTCAACATGTTACAAATAGAAAGTAATCTTCAACAAATGGTAATAGCATTTCCACTTGTACTAATGGGCATGAATAATTCTTTTTGAGGAGTATTTATAGTTTGGTTAATAGCCTGACGAGAAAAGTGGTGAGTAGCAGAAGACAAAGAGCAAAGATAATGGGCAGGTACTCAAACTGGGAAGATGTGACAAGTGGAGTCCCAAGAGTATATGCTCTAGGAATATTCACCATATTCATAAATGACTAAGATGATAGTGTAAAAAGCCACATATTCAAGCTTGCCAGTTCTGAGCAATATAGATAGAAACATCAAACGTCAAGAGATATTAATAAATTGAGCATATAGGCAAAACTGCAGCAAATGGATTTCAATTTATGTGAGGTCATCTACTTTGGACTTGAACAAGAGAGAGGACAGAGAACTTTCTAAAGAGCGAAATGCTACAAGCAGTGGAGTTGCAGTGAGACAAAGATCAATATAGATTGATGATTAAACTGTTATCGACATATAGAAAACAACCAAAAAGGCTAATGATCTTTATATCAGGAGGGCTGCAATACAAATGGTTAGAAATTATGCTGCAGCTATTGAAGCACTGGTTAAACTACATTAGGAGAACTGTGTGTACTTTGGGGCATTGTTCCTTAATAAAGACAGTCTAGTTTTAGAGGAAATGCTGCCTATCTATAAAAGAATAATCCCCAGACTCAAAGAGTTAAATGACAGGAAATATATTACACAAATGAGGAATAAAAACATAAAACATTCTGTGTTGCAGTGAGTAAGACAGGAATACTTGGCAGGTCAGACAGCATTCGTGGAAAGGAAAACATAGTTAATATTTTAGATTGATGAACCTGCAAAATATTGTTTTATATAAAATTGGGATGTATGCCTGGAAAGTACAAAGTGAAACTTAATTTAAGAAAGTGTCCATTGATTCTACTCTATCAAAGACTGATACAGTAGAATAAATAGGAAAGCTGGAGAGAAGCTGGCTGGGATATCAACAAGTTAGAGAAAGTCCTTTCAGAAGTGCTTTGGGAACACTTCAATGCACAAAGAATGATAGAAATTTGGAACTCTCTTCCACAAGCCACAGATGACAGTCAGTTGTTCATTTTAAATCTGAGATCAATTGATTTTTGTTACCAAAGGTACTAAAGATATAGGACAAAAACTTTCTAATTGTCTAGCAATTCATCTTTAATCAGTAGTGCTAAACACACTACACACTAGTGTCAGCATGTTCTCATCTGTCTTAGAAATTGAGTTCATTGAAGTTAATGAATCACATTTCCGTGACAGAGTACAATGTGCGAATGCTACTATAAAGCTCATTTAGTGCCAATGAACAGGTTTCCAAGCAATGGAATTAGATCACAGATGATCCATGATTTCCTTGAATGGGAAAACAGGCTCAAAATGCAAAATTGTCAACTCCTATTCTTAAATTCCATGGACTATTATCCTGTTTTTTCACTCAACTAATTATATATCCTGTTTAATTTTTTAAATTAAAAGCAGAACCATCTCATCACTGTAACAGAAGAGATCATACCACTTTCAATCATCGCAAGCACATTCAGGCAGAGAACTAACATAATAAAAACAGAAATTGCCAGAAATGCTCCATACATTAAGCAGCATCTGTGGAAAGAGAAATAGTTAACGCTTCAGGTCAAAAACCCACCTGATTTCCAGCATCTGCAGTTTTTTTTATTTCCAGAGAGGTCAAGGCAAATAGGGGAGATTATGTACGGCTCTCCAGCCTTTCAAGAGTCAACGAGTTCTAGAGCATAGAAACAGGTTCTGAGGTACAAGACAGATCAGGTCAGCTAAAATGGCAGGGTAAGCAGCAGTACTTACTTGTTGTTAATAAACCATGGTGGCAGACTGAACATAAAGAACGGTCATGCAAACTAGACCGCTCACATGCTCAAACTAGCAAAAACAATGTCAGGTTCTTCTAATTTTAGCACATCGTAAGATAAGACAAGAGTCACTTTAAACACATTTACTCACACAGATGAAACAAGGTTTCAAGATTACACTGTGTCCCTAAAATCTATGCCTCAGTATGAGCCCTGGATTTCCTCCTACATCTCATAGATGTGGTAGTTGATAGGTAAATTGGAAATTGTTAAAACAAATGGCATCTAGTACAGGTAAATAGAAGGAGAATCAGAGAAGAGTTGATGGGCATAAGAGAGAGAATAGGTTACAGGGAATTGTGGAAGAATGAGACAGATGGGAACTTGTCTTCATGGACAAGTGGCCTCATTCTATGTTGAGAGAAAATATAAAATTTGAGGCCAGCTACTTCACTGAGGAAAGGTAAGAGAATTTAAAAGGGTGGACGGGCAGGGCAGAGGAAGAGAAAGAATGCCCTCCAAGTTGTTTCCCATACCGCTAAGCCAAAAGGTTTCAGAAGAACACTGACACAAGGTGCAGGGAGACACAAGTCAGTGAAAAGGATAGAAAAAACAATAACAGCCTCTTAACTTGTTGAACTCCCAACAGCATCAAACACACTTGTTCTTTTTCCAATAACATCATTTCTGGCTGTAGTACATGGTTAATCTCTCTACTCAAATGCATTGCTTGCAAACTGAGGCAAATAATCAAATCCAACTCTGAATGCAATTCCAGATTCGGAAAAAAATTAGACACAAAGTAAGATTAACCCATTCGTGTAACTGTCACTGTATAAATCATATAATAACAGCATTACTTCATATCAAACACACACTAAATTATTCATATCAATGCCTGATAAAATCATAATTCTCAATGACTTTAATTTCAGGAGCCCATTATAAGCAGCACTTCATTCCCTAAATTAGTCATGGCATCAGTGTACTTAAATATGCTAACCATTTGAAGAGTACATTTTTGAAAGTGATTTTGCCTTTAACAAGCCACTTCTAGTATAAAAAGAGGCCATACATTTTTAAAAAATTCTTTCAAATAATTTACAGTTTTTGAATACAGGTTTGGCAATGGCAAATTGGATATGAAATAAAAAGCACATAGTTTACAAGCTCACAAAAGATTTAAGACTGAGAAGTTCATTTGGCTGATGTTACTTCATCAGTCCAGATCATCTACAATTATGTGGAGTCTGGAATTTATCGTTGGTAATATTGGTAGTGAAAAGCTTATTATATTGGTGCATGATATTTTCTTTGGTATTTACCTGTTTGTTTTACATGTAGCTAAATTAAATAAATTGAAACTTTCCAAGTCAGCTGTAGCGCAGTTGGTATTACTCTCATGTCTGCATCCAAAAGTTTGTGATTCAAAACTCCATTCCAGAGACTCTGTTTAGGGAGATCTGCACAGTTGGTGGTGTCATCTTCCAGTCATCTGAGTGGATTAAAAGAAGAGTTGTCTTCCACTCAGCTTACTTTCCCATCTATCTCTGTATGATCAGCAAATTTGAGTACAGAGCATTGGTGCCTTCATCTAAGTCATTTAATATAGAGTATAAATAGCTGAGACCTCTGCACTGATGTCTGAGGCATCTCATTGGTTACAGCTTGCCAACCTGAGTCTTTCCACTTTCTGTCGATCAACCAATCGTTCCTCCATGATGATATATTGCCCTGAATTTGATGAGCACCTGACTTGAAAAATGTCCTTTTATGTAGGATATATCTTTCTTTGAAATACATCAATATTCCTTCACAGTCACTGGGTCAAGATCCTGGAGCTACTTTCTTAACAGCAGTCTGAGAATTCCTTCACTATACAGACTCTGGTAATTCAAGAAAGCTTGCTACGAGTGAAATCAGGCATCAGGAATAACTGCTGGCATTGCTACTAACTCCGAACTCCTGAGCACAATCTAAGGCTGCACAATCCTGCCCCAAAGTACAGAATCATGCAGCACATAAAAATCTTCAGAAATTCCTTTCCATCTTTCCTAGGAGATTTTGTTCTGTGCCAGAGCTCTAAATACTCTGAGATCAATCACTCAATTCTGACTTTTTTCAAGGTTCCTTTCCCCCATTCCATTAACTATCATAGGAACCTCTATATCATTACCTCTCTAGGACTCTTTCTCCGAACAAAATATCTAACCAGGTTTTCTCAGACACATTGAATGCTGGAAAAGGAGGACGTTCAGTTCATTATTTTAATGCTGGCTCTGTGAATCACATGGTTGGAATATGTGTAAACAGAAATATGAATGCTTCCTGAAGCACAGATCACCTTAATTTTTATTCAGGTATTAAATGTGCACCATTCTCTAAGCTTTCTAAATATTGTAATCTCTTTCCCTCTGTAACAATTCCAAAGCCCTATGAGATTTTTAATATTTCTTCCTTACACACGAAGTCCGAAGTGATACACAAGGTTTCGAAGTTGGCATCAAAGCCAAGCAGCTTGAATGTAGAAAGTTTTAGTTGTCATAAATAGGGACAGGATTAAAAGCTCAGGAAACCAGATCTTTGGAATTAATTTCAGAACTATTGATGTACTGTGTAAATATTTTGGATACCAAGACATAGAAAACTCAGGCTCTGAAAGTAATTATGATGTGAAAGACATCTCCGTTTTTGTTTAATTTATGCATTAAAAGTTCATGAGTCATTCTTTTCTAAAAATATACTGTATTCATAATACATAGTGATTGCAAAAGGGACATGTCATTACTTTCATTCACTGTTCTGAGCAATTCAATGCCTTCCCTTACAGTATGTCAATGTCTCTTATGTTTATCCTTAAACATTTGCATCAGTGAAATGTTAAAGAGGCTGTTACAGAGCCCAGCTGCTGGGTATCCAGTAACAGCAGGACCCTAGAATGTGATGGCAAGGTGGGTACTTACTGTTCCTTTCTAATTTAACTGAGTAGCTGGTAAGCCATTTCACGGGCTAAGAGTCTGAAATCACACACACAGGATAGCAGTGGAGCATTTAGATTTTTATGATAAATTGTAGGTTCACAGCCACCATTATTGATGCAGGCTGGTTATTCCAGAACCTACTTAATTTGATCTCAAGTCTCTGGAATATCATTCCATGCCTCAAGATTTCTTGCTCATTAAAACTTGTTCATCGTGACACTTGCAACCTGAATCCATCCAACCAGGGAAATCCAGTTCTGCGTCAAACTACCGTGTACCCTAACACCAATCATTTGCTCGGGTTCCCTTCACCCATTCCATTACCTATCTTAAAGACCCATGAGATGACTTTTCAGAGTTTCTTTCTGCAGGCTGAAATATCTAACCAGGTTTCTTCAGACACAGAAGGAGTCATTCAGTCCATCATTTCAGTACTGGCTCTGGGAATGCAATCAATTTAGCCCCATTTTACTGCTCTCATCCTTATCTCTGTAATTCTTTTAGCTTGCACAAAGAAGCAAATACTCCCTGCACTCACTTTAAGACATCTTCGGAGAGTGTATTACCTAGAAATGGTTACAATATTCCAACTAGGGCTAGCTAGCAGGAACAAAATCATAACAGAACCATCCCACATGCTCTTTCCTTTTCTGCCACCAGCCCTTAATGTCACCTTTGTGTCTCAGTAATCAGCACGATCTTTTTATGTATATAGACTAAGTGTTTCAACAATTTTCCTTTCTTTTGATTGTTGCTTTGCGTTGTTTGAGCTAACCTAAGTCTCCATCTACTCCAGGTTTTTTTTTTGTTTCATTTGTGCAGCTCCTTTGCATGAAGTTTTATCTCCTAAACTATTTTTGCCCAACTCACGATATTCTTCTGAGCCGCTTGCTTCCTTTACACTGCCACACCCAGTTTGAGAAAATACAAAACAAATAGGTTTCATAAACTGCATTAAAGTACACTAAAAATCAGCGGTGGATAAGTGGAGTGATGGGACATCTTGGTCCTATCCATAGCCAACATTATCCATCCAGATGGAACTCCACCATTAAATTACAATTGCTTTCTTTTTTGTTGTTACAGTTTGAATCCTATGTATTTGTGTTTTATAAAACCTGTTGAAGACATGCCACTTGCATAATTATTGTGTCTGTAAATGGAAATGACCTTTAAGAGCTGTGTCCACTCTGTGGTATGACTTTTGATTCATTGTTGTGCCAGATACTGCCATTGGTTAAGTGTGTACTGCCTTCAGTGAGGTATGTCCTATTGCTATGTTTACTTCTGTTACTCACCTTTGCAATTAGCAATGCTGAAGACCCTACTGGTGACATTTGAGATATTGCTGATTTCAGGAGGAGTGCAATACTGACCCAGTTTTAAGAAAATGGAGAACAATGTTCTCTAATTACAACAGCGGCGGTGGAAGGCAATGGATGTGGCAGATGTGATGTAAGCTCCACATATTCAGCCATTTGCCATGTCTGTGGACCATGTTGAAATGTTGATGAGGATAAATTATATCACTGAGGTCCCTGGGGAGGACACAGAACAGGAAGACATGGCCACATGCAAGAAGTGCATGGTGATATCGTGGCTGATGGTGGACCCAGATAGTTGGCAAGACTACCAGCATCACCAACTACAAATTAGGTCCTGGACATGCAGAGTGAAAACCTTTAAAGCACTGTCAGGGATTTAGCACAGCTACATGTGTAGGATAGGTAACCTGGACCAGAGGAAGGGGGTTAAGTGTGCACCTGGTCGAGCAGAGGACACTGACAAAGAAGAGCAACTCCAGACCGTTCTAGATTGGGTAGTGTGAGCTTGCTCAGTCTGAGGTCTGACTTATGAGAGAATTCAGGAACAACCTGTAGAATAGCTGTCAGAATGGAGAAAAGAGCTTCAGATTGTGAGGCAGTTTTACTCAGGACAGTACCATCATGTGTAAGCAGGAATCAAGCCTGCAGATATGGAATTGGTGCTTTGGTCATCTTCTTTGTAGCCAAGTCATGTGAGCACTAAAAATGAGAAACTAGAGGGTCACATGACTGTTAAAGGCTCTAAGGCTGCAGGTGATCGAGGTACATTGAAAGAGAAGCTTTGCCATGGATGGTATAGGAGCTAGCCAGCTTCAGAATGCCCATTCAGGATGGTCAATGTTACAATTGCCACAGGGTGGGGCATACTGAAAGAAGGTACAAACCTCTGATGGAAGTAACTGCTGGTGAAGATGGTATGACTCAGACACAAGGGGGTGTAAGAGCATGGAACAGTCCCACAAGGTGGAATCAGATAAAGAGGAGCTGGGAAAGGGAATAAAATTACAATGATATATGTAAACAAGGCCACTGTTAGCCAGAAGGAATTAAAATCTGCAAAACAGCTAACTGGAATGAGTCAAGGATAGCGGAAGCAGACAAACCAAATATCTTTGTTCAAGCCAATGCGGTCAAAGGAAAGGAGACTGCCATTTTGTGAGACTGTTCTTGCAACTACAATTTTGTGAACTGTTTTGTGAACTGGTTCTTGCTGGGGATGGCTTAATCAGAACAATTGAAAGTGAACACAATGAGGTCCCTGCCGATGATCTGTGAAACCTGACATTATTTCCAAACAAGAAGCTATTCATTTGGTTAGGTAGAAGTGGCAGACTTGTGGAAAGAACAACCTGTGACCTGAAGCAACCTGAGCCAGTGTTTGGCTGACCTGGCTGAAGTGGTTTGAACTGGTCCTTCTCAGGGAGATCGAAGAAAGTGACATGAGGCACAAGTCTGGTGAAAGAGCAAGAAAGTAATACTGCTTGTAGCCTTGGGCCAGATCCAATGAGAAGCTGACACAGGCTAGTCAGATCAGCCTGAGTCAATGAAATCAAAACACAACAGTTCGATCTGATAAGAAAGAGAATAAGAACGGAGGGTTTCGGGTGTAGAAGCAGCAAAAACTCTGGAGACCAACCATCACAGAAGTGGATGACCTCACACTGGAAACATGGAGATTATGTCAGGATCAAGAGGAATGTCTGGCCAGTGTAAACTCCTATTCCCGGGTATTACATTTTCTATTCTTTGACTGTTCAAGGACGGTCGGAGAAGCCTAGTCAGTGTGCACGCAGATATTTAGTTTTGTATGACGTGCATGTTTGTTGTAAACTGAACCAATAAAGATATTTGTCAGTTAATACAGATTCTCTCTGTGCCTAATCGATTATCGCTGTTAAGGATAAATACCTGAACATCACATTACTCTGTCATTGGTTAAGGTAAATGAAATTACCTTAACCTTTCTGTTATGTAGGAAGTATAATCCAGTTTGTGAGCAAATTGAATTATCAAATTGCCTTCAAGGCAGATGGATTCAGATGACTATAGTGGTCATGGGCCCTAGATATGAACCAGCGATCATGGATCTAGATTGTATGAGTCATTTGAATTGAAGGATTATGTTTTTGAAAGGATCACATCTTTCAGCAGCAAGGAGATCCTGGAGCAATGCACACCTCAAGGTACAATGAATATGCCCAAACCAACCATTGGTCAAGTGGGCTTGCAAGGTGAAAAGAAGTCTTTCGCTTGCAGGCACTGGTAGACTTGTGTTATAGGATGCAACTCTAATGGAACATAGAACAGTACAGTACAGGAACAGGCCCTTCAGCCTACAATGTCTGCAACAGACATGATGCCAAATTAAACTAAACCTCTTCTGCCTGTAATTGATCCATATCCCTCCATTTCCTGCACACTTATGCATCTATCTAATAGCCTCTGAAATGTCACTATCGTATCTACTTCCACCTCTACCCCTGGCAGCCCATTTCAAGCACCTACCAGTCTGTGTAAAAAAAACATGCCCTGCACATCTCCTTTAAACTTTCCCCCTCTCACCTTTATTACATGCCCTCTAGTATTTGATATTCCTACCCTGGCAAAAAGATTCTGACATCTACTCTATCTATGCCTCTAATAATCTTATAAAAATCTATCAGGTCTCCTCTCAGCCTCCAACGCTCTAGAGAAAACAACCCAAGTTTCTCTAGCCTCTCCTTATTGCTCATACCCACTAATCCAGGCAGCTTCTTGGTCAACCTCTTCTGAACCTTTTCCAAAGCCTCCACATCCTTCCAGTAATGGGGGGAACCAGAATTGCACACAATACTCCATGCAGCCTAACCAACATTTTCCTATAGCTGCCACATGACTTCCTGACTTTTACACTCAATCCCTCGACCAATGAAGGCAAGCATGCCATATGCCTTCTTTACCACCTGATCTACTTGCAATGGCCACTTTCAGTGAGCTATGGACTTGCACCGCAAGATCCGTCTGAGCATCAACACTGTTAAGTGTCCTGCTATTAACTATATACTTTCCCCTTATATTAGACCTCCCAAAATGCAATACCTCACACTCACTCGGATTAAACTCTGCCATTTCTCTGCCCATATCTGTAACTAATCTATATTCTGCTGTGTCTTTTAACAGCCCTCAATATCGGCTACAACTCTACCAATCTTTGTGTCATCCACAAACTTACTAACCCACCCATCTACATTTTCATCCAAGTCATTTCTATACATCACAAATCCCCGAGGAACACCACTGGTCACGGACTTCCAGCCAGAATAACACCCTTCCACCACTACTCTCTTCTATGGGCAAGCCAATTCTGAATCCAAATGGCCAGGTCAATGTAGATCCCATGCATCCTAATCTTCTGGATCAGTCTACCATGAGGGAGCTTGTCAAACGCCTTACCGAAGTCCATGTTGACAACATCCACTGACCTACCCTCATCAATCACCTTCATCACCCCTTCAAAAAACTCAACTTGATAAAGTTTGTAAGACATGACCTGTCCTGCACAAAGCCATGCTGACTGTCCCGAATCAGGCCATGATTTTCTAAATGCACATAAATCCTATCCCTAAGAATCCTCACCAATAGCTTCCCGACCACTGATGTGAGGCTCACCAGCTTATAATTTCCTGGATTCTCTCGATTTCCCTTCTTGAAGAATGGAACAACATT